>CBVK0101518980.1:0-23493 GCA_900067695.1 Picea abies
TCTTCCGATCTCACGTTCTTCCTGGTGAGCTTACCAGCGATCAACTGGCAAGCTAGGCGCACTGCGCCATTTTGGATGGAGGCTACCTTGTAGCCCTGCTTTCTTTTTTCCACATTGACGTAGGTATCCTTTGTTCGTTGCGCCAAGGCGCGATCTGCAGCCTTTCCTAGGTAAAACTTCTGAGGGTCCAGTCCTTGCATGCTCAATCCATTGATCCAGTGGATCAACGTCGGATCTATGATGATGCACCTATCAAACCATAGGTAACCGCCATGGTAGCATGACAGGAGGAGTTTAACGCATGTGTTAACCTCTTGATCTCTGCCGAAGTGTGGTATCTTCATCACATTAAGGATTGTTGATCTTGCGATGTCCATGGTCCACGACTGGGGGATTATCTTCAACTTCTTCCCCGTTGTCCTTGTCAAGTACTTATGTGGTGCGAGCATTCCATAATTCTTGCGGTCTCCCTAGTTGAAATCACTGATCTTTAGCGTCATAATCTGTCCCAATTGCAATCCAACTATGTGTATCCCCTTCGGGAGGTACGCAGTGATCAATGTATATTTGAAGTCCCTCGGGACGCTGTCATGACTAACCGCGCCAGCTAGAGGCGAGATATAGTCGGGCAGGACCGACGGGACGAGCTTCGTATTCATGAAGTTGTCGCGATGCTTGCTTTGTTTCTTTGTCGCAGTTCGGGATTTCCCAGATCGACGTGCAGTCGATGGGGATGCTTGCAATTCTCTCGACGATGAGGCCTGTGCACCTGCCAACATGACCTTCTCTGCCATGAGGTCAATCAAAATCTCTTCGATGGATTTCTCTACTACGCTAAGGTCGCTTGACATGCACGCTCGTGATCAAATGTTTTGGATAGGTGGACAAAAGCTCAAGGTAAGCAGAACGGGTGGTGAGGTCTCAATAAGCACTGCGCGAAAGCAATTAGTTCTCTGTGGGCTCGGATAATCACAATTTGAAAAATTGTCCTCAGTGCAACATTCGACGAGTTAAATAGACAACATTGTAATGGACTCCTCCAATGGGAAGGAATGCCTCAATCAATACAATTCCATCCGTTATGGCGCAGTCCCAATGGTGCAATGGCGATCTTTCCGTCAATAACTTCATTTATATCCGTTCTGGAGTGTCGTTCTAACGGTCGGGATGCCTCCAACAGTCATATTGCTTCACTGTGGTGAAGTGCCAGTCGGTGTTGTTCTTCTATTCCGACGAGGTTCAAGTTCTACAAGCCTTCCTTCTACGAAGTCCTCTCTGGGACCTCCTATAATTTTTCTAGCTTTGCTTTCTTACTGAACTTTCTTTCTTTCTTTCTGGTGATTTGCATCTCTAGATTCCTTTTTCCATTCTTATTCTTATCTTTTCTTAGCATAGTAACTTCGCACTGCTAGGGGTCTTTCACAGGGTTCGAGGGTAATACTTCTTCTCTTACTGTTTCTGGAGTAGGTGCTCTTCTCTTCTACATGGATAAGTTCTTTAAGCCTTTTTGCATTCTTTCAACTTCGACAGCCAGGTCTCTGGCCCTTAGTAGCTTCGACTTGTCTTCATGTTCTTCTATTAAACGTGCTATTCTCCTAGCCATGAAATCCTTTAAGTCTTGCTTTTTCTGTTCTATAACTTCTTCTTCTTCTTTCCTTCGGATCTGATCTCTCTCAATCTAAGTCCTTCATAACAAAAGTGCAAAAGGATCGTTGTTCTCAAAAAACTTAATGACCTCGAATTCTTCTTTTGTCAATGTTCCATGAGCACTCATAGGTACATGAGTAAGCCTTCCACATAGGGTTATCAGATTTCCTTTAAACAATCCTATTCCTCCCAATGAAGGAATCATAGTAGGCTTTCCCAAAATTTCCCAAGTACTTTCTGGCATAATGTTCACTTGTGTTTCGACATCCAATACACAGTCTATGTCGAAGTCTCGTGTTTTTGTTTCTATGCACTCTTTATCTTTTAAGATCTTGGGTAAACTGATGTCTTTGTGATCATTCAATGTTTCTTTCATCTGCAATAATATAGCCTTTGATTCTTTCTAGTTCTCTAGTATATTCTTAGTCTCTTGACCTTCCTCATGGTTTTCTTGTTTCATGTTCATCTTCTCAACTTTAACAATCATTCTAGGGAAATCTAAAACTTCATGTCCAATAGCTTTACAACAAAGGCAAATAGGACCTCTACCAGGGCATTCCTTAGCAAGATGTCTTGGTCTTCTGCAACTATAACAAAGAGTCAATCCTCTCTTTCTCTTAAACGATCCCCATCCTTTCCTGTACTACGCAACGGGATCACAGTGATGGTCTTGCAAAAAATTCTTTCTAGGATCCTGCATCCACTTGTTAGTCCAAAAATTCTTTCTATGCATAGGAATAACATATTTTCACTATTTCTATCAGATCTATTCATATCATATCTTATTTCTTCGAGTTGTGCCCTAGTTTTCAAACTAGGACAAAATCTATCAAACATACCTAGATTCATACTTTCAAAGAAAAAAATTCCACTTATCTTACCTTTATTAGAGCGCAAAGCTTTAAGATCTTACCTCTTTTCTTTAGATCAGACTTCTCTTCCTAGCATAGAGCTTCACAAGTCAAGTAGAGTATTGTGCACTATAGAAATAGATCTACGCATAGAATTTTCTCTTTTCCTCAGTTCCCAGCAATCACAGTTTCAGGTCCTGGCAACAGAACCATTTGTTGGCACAGGGGCAGACCTAGGGTTCAATGCTTCAATAGCGCAACAAAAAAACCCTAACTACCAGCCCTTTTGGCAACACCTGCGAAGTAGATGAAGTCTCAGCCGAAGTAGCAATAGGGGGGGTTGTAGGACTCAAGTGTCTGCAACCTATCTGGGACACAGATCTGTGATCACAATACTTAACAGAGCACTTAGAAATTAACGTTCGTTATTCTTTGACCCTTATTCACATCGCAGGTAAAAACCCTAATTACATAACAGCACAGTATTCGACAAGATCTAAGCATATCTAACCATTTAGCACATATCATCAAATAGATCTAGCATTTATTCATGTTATTAAGTACTAAGCTACTACATCATATGTATCTAACATACATAAAGATTTAGAACTAAGCATAAATCACATCAATAACACAAAGCAGTCACGACTCAGGATATACGTGGTTCACCCCCAGCATCGGGCTATGTCCACCAACTCTTCGCCTTCTTTATTATCTTCTTTCAATCTTCTTACATGCACAAAGCCTCAAAACCCACTTCGCATAAGACAGGAGATCTGTGCGCACTTCGCCAGATCCTCCTTCCCCAAGTTTGTTACAGTACAGAACCTTCTTACAATCACTTGCACTTAACTCTGCAAGTTCTCAACACATAGTATGCACAGAGCCTTTACAACTAATCGCACTTAGCAACCTTTACATATCTTGCACAAAGCCAACTTAGGTATTCTCTGATCTTCTTCTTCTTACAATGCCTAGCTACTTATTTATACATTTACAAATGGGGCCTAAGCATGGGTAAACCCATGGGCCGACATCCCATACCCATTACATAAGCCCTAAACCCAAAAAGCCCGTAAAAAGGGGGCAAGATCCCACGATCTCCACTTCGCCTGGGCGCTCCGTATTCGACCTACATGTCGAAGTCCCAAAGATAGTCAAACATGACCAAGGTTCTCCAAAACTTGGTCGAGGGCCAACAAACACTCTCTTCAACTAACGTACTTTTTTCTTCTAGAATTCTCGCTGGTGTTTCTTCTTTCGCCAATGATTCTTCAACTTTTTCTTCTGTGTTTATTTCAACAGTCTCCCTTTCTGTAGAAGCTTCAGCTACAAACACTTCTTTAGCAGGATCAGCTTCATCACCGACTTGGGAAACTTCCTCCTCGGATTCCAGCTGGGAAGATTTTGCTTCGAGTTCTGAGGAAGGGGGTGTTACACTCAATTTCTCTGCAAAATCCTCACCCAGGGCGAGACTTTCATCCACTATTTTCTCTGTGATAGGAACTTTCTCAGCATGAGTAGAGGCAGGAGCTTCTTAGTCAAAGGCATTTTCAGTCGTGGGTTTGATCTCTATAAGTTTCATAGCTTCCTCTACGACATTCACCTATTCTTCACTTGCAATCATTCCAATGGGCGCAACGACCTGCACAAACAATCCATCACCGTGATTATCAAATAGTCAATTGATAAATGCTTTGATGTAGAGGATAAATGGATTTAAATCTTTCTCAAATCATAGATCTACATATTAATAAAAGACAACTTACTAAAATTCTTCGTTGTTAATGCGAAGATGGGATTCATAATGGTTAAGGTTGGTATTAATGGGAAGATGGGATTCTTATCTCTTTAGATATCAATCGATACTATTAATGAAAAAATGAGATTCATAGATTAATTTTTTTTATCGTTTATCAATTCTTTGAAGTTCTAAATTTGGTCTCAATAAACAATGATCATCATAATGCAAGTTAAAGAATTGAAAATGAATTTTTAGACTTTAGCTTAGACTTTTCATGTAACAGAAAAAAAATATTGTTACAATTGATTTAGGGATGGTGGAGATGGTTTCTCCTGCCTCCATGTTGAACGAAAAGATAGGCTTCCCACCTTGAGGAAGAGGCCTAGGAAGAAAATAATGATAACCCGTTGTGTATACTTCCCATTAACACTAATACCATAAGAAGAATAGAGCGTGGCCATTGCAGTCACTAAAGTATAATAATCCAAGAGATTGCATCCTATACTCAAAGATAGCTATAAATCCAATCTATATAGGTATCTTTTTAGGATTAATTTCTTATGCACAAGTATTAGTCAACGGCACTCTACGCCAAAGGATATATATGTATATCATAGCTGGAGAGTTATTAGTATGACTTCCCAAAGAGAGGATCGATATAGTTAAAGCATTATAATTACGTAAGCTTATTGCAATGAAAGTAGTTTTGTAGGGACTTTCGATGAGAATCTTGTTGAAAAATGTCATGGGCTTGATATAATCATGGGAAAAAAGGTATTTTTGAGTTTAACATGTTATGAGTGGATATACAAATATTCAAGTTAAATATGTTACAATTAATTATACAAAATTTAACATTTATTATTTATAGTTTGATTTTTATTGATTATATATATGTGTGTGTTAATGATGATTTTTTCATCATTGAAACGACGTAGGACTAATCTGCTAATATATTCAGAAGTGACATGTTTATTTAACATTTTTTTATTTTAAATTTTAAATTAAAATTAACTAGCATATTCCCATTGAGAATGCCGAAGTGGTTTAAAGAAGTTTGGAAAAAGCAATCTTAATATCCCTCTGATATAGCAGACATAAACTACAAAATATTTTTATTCTCCTTAAATATGAATTTTTCTGTATTTTAAGATAATTCTCAAACCATAGTATTCTGCTTTATTTTGCGCACTTAAATAACATCGTCATTTTCTCAGTATTTTAATGTCATGCGATATTGTCGTTCAAACTAAATCAAATATCACATAAAGAAGGAATTATTGTAAAAATCATTTCCTGACTTTTCTGATATTTATAATTTGAAGAGCACACAGTTTTACAGACAACATATGTTACCCAATTTGAGTCAGGAGAGAACATTCCTTACAACATTTAAATCGATAAGAAAACAAGGAAAATAATTTCTCCACCACCAATACATGAGGCGATCAATAGTGTCATGCACTATCGTTTCTCAAACTACAAATCAAATATCACATAGAGAGGAAATTATTGGAAAAGCATTTCACAGATTTTCTGATATTTTAAATTTGAAGAGCACAGAGGTTTATAGACAACATATGTTACCCAATTTGACTCAGGAAAGAACATTCCTTATAGCATTAAAATCCCTAAGAATATAAGAAAAATAATTTCTCCACCACCAATACATGAGGCGATTACCAACAGTACAGTAACAATACATATGTACTATTAAAAGGACAAATTGAAATCTAAAAACAACACATTAATGCACTTTTAACTTCTCTTCTTCTTCAAGAAATAAGTCTTTTAAAATCTATGGATCTTGACCTTGTCTTTTTTCACCAAACCAGCCTGCAAGAAAAAATTCATCAATCAGGAAAAAATGGTAATACTCTTTTAAATCACACAACAACCATGTTTGAAACAAAAAAAAAGTTGCAATTGTGCATGCTTAGGAACTTACATTGATAAGGAACTGAGAAATGTTCTTCCTTTGATCACATTGAAGCTGAATAACCTAAAAAACATCAAAACTTGTATGAAGAACGATTTAACCAAAACATCTTCCAAAATCCCTGATTAAAATGGATCATACAACAACATGTGTAATACTTGCCCCAGTTCTAGATCCTACACAACAATACCATTGCAACATAACTATTTTTTGAAATATTTAAGAATTTTCTTATAATTGTAATCCTTCTGAAGACCTTGGATTGTAGTCAGGCACTTTCTTCCATTCCTTTGTTGTATATGAACATGTACATAATACTTTGTACCCAGTCCAACATCTTATGCTTCTAAATCCTTGAATGGATCTGTGACATGGAAAAGGGAATCATGCTTCAACAGGTCATTTGGAGGTGGCAGCGGGCTTATAATTTTCAAGTATTATAATTTTCTTATGAATTTCATTTTTCACAGTTAACAAGAGAACTAGAACCCAAAATAAATGTAAGCATAACAAGATCTCAGTGAGATATCTCATCTAACTGAGATAAGCATTATTGCATAGACAAATCCAGTCATACAAAAAATATGGTTTTCAAACTATGGACTGACTCACTTGTGTAGACAAACATGGTCAAAAAAACCAAAGACAGATGTACACAAAAAAAAACTAATGAGGTTTGTGGAGTATTAATCTTGTCACCAAGATTTTATTTTCTCGGTGGACTGCACCACCTTTATAACATGATTCAGAGGAACAAGGTCGAGTGGAAATCCCGAACAATTTTAGCAGAATATGTACCCTTCAAACCTGGCATGTAAGTTGTGAAAGAACTTGATCATGTTTCTCCAAGCACTTTCAAAAGAAAATTCAGAGTTATTTCACTCTTGTGGGCCAAAAAGTTGTCATCTAATACTAAGAATGTAATCAGATCAAATTCAGAGCTATTTCACTCTTGTGTGCCAAAAAGGTGTCATTTAATATTGAGAATGTAATCAGATCCCATGAACGCATACAACCCCTCACGTTGAAGTAAACTTGATCTCCCTTCACATTTTTTTAAAACTAAAGATTACAAATAGAAAAACAGCTACGGGGCACTAAAATCCTGTCTAAAAAAATTGTCAAAAAAGATCATACACGTTGAAGCTTACTCCATCCATACCTAGATAAAACCGCTAGTCAAGGCATCAGTAATAATTTTGATATTGAGACGGTGAAGCTGAGAGGTGAAACATAACCCTGTGTTTATTAGGTACCCATGTTCCCCTGCATTTGGAGGTTTGCACCATCCAATTACAAGAACCAACAAATCACCCTCCACAAAAGGAACCAACAAATTCCCCCTGGTGGTGACAATATAAGGGTAGTGCACCCTTATCCTAAAGAGAAAGTAGACCTTAACCTTACAAGAATGGGATATAGTGATATCACATTGACTAATTACTTTTTAGATTTTAAAATGATTAGAAGCAAACTAATCAAGTCTCAGTGCACACAACTCATTCATAGCAAAGTGCAGTAAAGAGAACTTATCAAAATACATGCATTTTTTCAAAATGAACATGTCGATCATGGTAAAGGTCATCATCAAAATAGTGGTCCCTTCTCAAAGAAGATAATTCTAATTGCAAAATTTTTATGGCTCTTACTAACAACATTACTGTGAAAACCTTCCTTGATTTACTTAAGCATTCGAAAATAATAACAAACTCTTTGAAAACTTGGTTTTACCCCAATCACCATGTCCATCTAGATTTGACCTAACCATCTCGAAGTAGCTACCATCTAGATACTTAATTGGATTTACTTAATAGTGTAATCATTGTAATGGAAACATCACTTCCTCTTTCACAAACGAAATCATTTAACAATATGCAAATGTTACTTAAAATATAAGAAATATAATATCATCTACTTACATATATTTTTCATACCTAAAATATAGAGAAAAAATAGAAATAAATAAATTTGTCCTCGAATAAAATATAAAATTTATTAAAATACTTAATATATATATATAATAAACATCTCCCAAATTTTTTCCCGAACCTAAAAAGAGACACCCCGCAGAAAAAAGAAAGATGCTCTGCTACAACCTTTCTTTTAAAATGCGTTTCCTTCTGTAAATGACACGTAAATAATATAAATACTTATAAATGCCACGAAAATTAAAAAAACTTAAATTATTAATTATTTGTGTTAATTCTGAATTAAATTTTTAACACTTTAAAAAGCCGGAAAATATTTAATTCTCATCCCACTAAAAAGTGTCACATCAAAATACTCATCTCCTGACATAAAATATTTTCTGAGATAAGGATAAAGAAAAACGCATAATGTGTAATTGTGGCGCGTCTTTAAAGTCTCATCCCTATAACAATGGTAACATCAAAATGAATATTAAAATATAGTATACCTAGTCTTCCACTAAAAGAAAGAAATGGAGTAAGTTGACTAGGGAGCAATTTTCTTTTTTTTTTTCAGTTAAAAAATTGGATCTGAATCCGGCCAGATTTTCAGGGGTAGTCTAATTTTTGCATGGATCAAAGTTTCATGCATTTTTTAACATTACTCCAAGGGTTTTGCTCCATTTTAAACCAATCCAGATACTCAGAGAATCAATCAGACCTCTGGATTGGCTGGAAATTTAAAACTACACCGCCGGAAAACCTGCCGGAAGAGTAACTCCGAAGGGAAGATTGCTCCCGAGTTAGCCCACTCCCAAAGAAATTGCCAAGAGCTTAGCTTTTCTTTTCTAGTTTTCTTGTTTTCTGACAACTTTTTCCATTTGATTTTGCTCAAAATCCGATGAGGAATGGTTGGATCTGCAGATTTGAGTGGCTAAGTTTGTATAATCCCAGTGCCTCAAGGGTTTTTCCGCACCCTGAATCCATTTATGCATTCAGAAATACAATTTAAACAACAAAAAATAGCGATTTTGTCCAAATTTACATGGCCGAATTCCGACCAAAAAATAGAACAATTAATTTTCATACCATTTTCTCGAAAGAATCATCTTGTGACATAAAGATACTTCCTCTGTAAAAACGCTCGTGTCTTATCGATGAAATTGCCAGGCACTTGTCATTTCTGTCGTTTGAATAATAAATTAAAAAAATAAAAGAAAGGAGTAATAAACTTCGTTCAATGTAGGGTAGAACTTGCTTTGGCAACCAAAATAAGAATCTCGGAAAGCCATCGGATTCAATCACGGTTTTGTTTTCAACTTATTGTCAAGCATTGAGAAAGACACGGAGCAACAAAGGCCGAGTGAACCATTGGTAACTTGGGATCATCTGCCTGTAGCCCACTTTGCACTTGTTCTGACATCAACCAGAGATCGTGTAATTCCAATCTGTGGTACTATGGAATCCTCCTCCACCGTTGCATCCACATATGCCAACAACAACTACTATGTCTACAATGTCTTCATTAATCACCGTGGACCTGATTGCAAGAACACCTTGGCCACCTATCTCTACGATCGCCTTTGCACGCACGGATTACGAGTATTCCTGGACCAGCAAGAATTGCAAGAGGGAGAACATTTAACTTCTCGCGAACAGCCTCCGCCCATATAGCTATTTTCTCTTCCAACTATATGAAATTGAGTTGGTGTTTGGACGAGCTCGTGTTGATATAAAAAAAAGAAATATATGTTTTTAACTATTAAACCCACTCTTATTTCATGTTAAATAAGAATCATCTTTATAAAATATCTTTATAAAATGAGAAAAAACTCCCTTATGAAACTCACTTTTTTAACAGAAGGAATATAAAATGAGAAAAAACTCCCTTATGAAACTCACTTTTTTAACAGAAGGAATAAAGAAGAAATACTCTTTATGAGATTAAAGAAACTTCCTTGAAGATTAAATGATTGCTTCACGTTAAAGAAGGAATGATCTTTTATAAATGAAAGAGACTCGGTTATTGCTCCACGTTAAAGAATTTAACGAGGAATCATCTTTGTGAGATGAAAGAGACTTCCTTGAGGATGAACTTGTTGCTTCACGTTAAAGAAAGAATCATCTTTGCGAGATGAAAGAGACTTCATGAGAATTAACTTATTCCTTCACGTTAAAGAAAGAATCATCTTTGTGAGCTGAAAGATACTTCCTTGACGAATAAACTAATGACATGTAACACAAAACAAAAGCTTCTCACATCCATCGTTTGTTTACTTCAATTCCTTTTAATAAAACTAACATACCCTCTAAACGGGTGAATGAGAATGCCCAAGTAATGAAAGTATAAAGTTAGATATATTTTATATAATTTTTAGAAATTAGAATAAATGAAAGCATAGCATTGTAGTATTGGTATAAAATGATTTTAACTTGATGAAAGAAACTTGAGGTAATTCTCACTTCTCAACTTATAAGTAATTCCCAATTCCCAACCTATTGGTAACATCGTTTATGCTCTCAAAATTGAATACACACGATAAAGACACTTGGAGTTAGAATGTCAACAATGAGCTAACACAAATAGTCCCTATCCTCCCTACAACAATACAAATATTACGTTGAGATACCAATGCACATTAAATCCACAACAACATTTTCATAAGCCTTGAATTCATGGAAGTAATATTTTTTTATAACATGAAGAAAGTGTGTCAAACATATGTTACTCTTTTGAATTGTCTAAATTGAATGTACATTGCAAAGACACTCGGAGTCACAATGTTAAAAATGAGCATAAGCACATTGTCCCTATCCTCCCTACACCAATATAAATATTAATTTGAGATATCAATGTACATTAAATCCACAACAACATTTTGAGAAGTCTTCAATTGATGGAAATAAAAAAAAATTGTAACATGAAGAAAGTTTTCCAAACATATGTTACTCTTTTGATTGTCAAAATTAAAGTAATATTTATTTTATAAATTGAAGAAAAAAAAACAATATACATACTATTTTCATCCCTTCTACTAGACCCAATGATCTAAGAGAAGCAAATTACTATGCTTCTCCCATGCACCCGCCACCGAAAATACTTCACTGGAAATGTGTACCTAAGAAAGTGAACGAAACCATGCGACATAAGTTGGTTCATAGCATGTTAAAGGCCCAAAATCTTGGGCGAGTGCAAGAACAACAAATGGACATGTGTTTGAATCATGAAGCCAATTGATTAGCCCAATATTAAGCTTAATTGGTGCCACTCATCTTTACATTTGTTAGACAACAACTTCATGCAACTCCCAATATATATGCACACAACTCATTACATGACCACTCATCAAACTACAAACATATTTCATTATGAGCTTCTATATTTGCTTATGTTACTACAAATAAATTAGCTCAAAAAAACATATTTCATTATGTGTTTCTATATTTGCTTATGTTACTACAAATCAATTAGCTCAAAAAATGATATTAGAGTTGTACATGAGCAACATACCCATGCTCTTTTGTAAATATAACTCAAGATATCAATTGATAGGTCACACCTTCTCATTCATGTTATAATATAGCTCCCAATTTGGCTATCCATGTTATTTTGAAACTTATGGTGCTACATATAGCTCCTAATTTGGCCAAATATTTCCCCTGTCTTCAATTCTTGGATCTACAGGGTGCCTATTGTAATATGGGAATTTGCAGGAAAATGACATATGACATTATGGATAAATTCATAGAGGATCACCTGGCAAAGAGGGGCAAAAACAACGACAGAATTGATGATGGTAAGAAGGATCTCTTGGATGTTCTATTGGACATGAGAAGCAATGAATTTACTCTCACTGACATCAGGGGCTACGTAAGTGTAAGTTTTTAGCTATCTCTTCTGGCTATTATACCCCACAGAAGGTCATTGAATTGTGAAAATATTAATAAACATAATATGATGTCTAATTCCTTTTGTAGGATATTTGAGCGGCTGGAAGTGACATGACTGCTGAGACAATAGAGTGGGCGATATCAGAACTCAATCGCAATCCTGAGAAATTGAAACAAGCCCTGGAAGAGGTTGTTGGTCTCAATCGAAGAGTGGAAGAAAGTCATACTGAGTGTCTCCCTTGTCTCCGCATAGTGGTCAAAGATGTGTTATGATTGTACCCGACGGGTCCTTTTCTCATCCCACATAGAGCAGACAGGCGTTGTGAGATCGCGGGCTTCGTGATACCCAAACACAACCGAGTATTGATGAATGTTTGGGGTATGGGAAGGAACCCTAAGATCTGGAATGAGCCTTCAAAATTCATCCCAGAGAGATTTATTGATGATGAGATGTGTAGTATGTGGAATAAAGAGGAAAACACTTCGAGTTGATCCCGTTCGGAGAAGGAACGAGAATGTCCATCAGGCTCCCATTGGCAAGTTCTAATGATGTTGGGGTTGCTCATCCACTCATTCCAGTGGGCACCTCCCAAGGGGATGAGTGTCGATCAGATATACATGCCTGAGAAGTCGAAATTATTGTCGGTAACAACAAAATAGGCGATAGCAACAAAGTACGAACAATAGAAAACAAAGAGATACATGAATGTGAACAATAGACAACAAAGAGATACATGAATGTGGATACATGAAGAGATAGGGACAATGATGGAGAAGGGGGAGATAGCAGATAAGATCAGGGACATTGAGATGGTACGATGGACATCAAAGAGAGATAGGACAGAGATACATGGTGGACAGAACAGGTGACAAGAGAAGACATCATCACTTATATGGCATTTGCAGTGTCATAGGTGATAACAGAGACAGTTTCAAAGCAATGTCCAAGTAGAGGTCGTTTCAAAGCACTGGACAAGTGGATGAAAAGAGTGGTTTTCCAAACTTGTCAACCAATTGACAAGTATTTATGAAAACCTATCCCTAAAATATGTCTTCCGCATAATTAATAAACATATTAAAGAAAAATTATTATATTAATATATGATATATTATTTTGATATTATTATACAAAATAATAATTTAATATTTTTAAAATTTATATATTTACTCTATAAAATTATTAAAAATATTAAATTAATAAACATATTAAAGAAAAAATCATTATATTAATATATGATAGATAATCAATAACATTTTTTTAATATCTAAAAAATAGTAAAATTAAACCACTTAATTATAAAATATAATATTGGAAGAAAGGTGCCATTATACTCTTTGTGAAATGAAAAAGTTTATAAAATCTTACTTCACTTTAATTATTATTTCTCAAATTTCATCAAAATTTGTGCTAAATCAATAAAAACTCTAAGTCTCGATTCGCCTGGAATTTGATGTTTCTTCAATTTCATCAAACTTTGGGCTAAATCAAGAAAAACTCTAAAGCCTTGATTCGCCTGGAATTAGATTCACAAATTTGCCCATTCAAAGTGCAATGAAATCTGGGCCTTTCAAATAAAAATTTAATGGTATTTTTTTTTTTTTTTCCACAAGAAATTAACTCGATTTATATTAGAGATATAAATCGAGTTAATTTCTCGGGATAAACATCTTTTACATAATTAAAATATATACTATAAATTTGATAACATCTTTTACATCTTTTATAATGGTGTTACCCATGCTATAAACAAAGAGAATGCTTGGACACATGGACTAAGAATGATTAATGTCGGGATTGTGCAAAGGGTATTTGGAAAAATATTTGTTTCTATTGTTGGAATCATTGGTTTACCAATACACCCGATTTATTAATTGTTGAATCGTTGCTTTCCTTAGGATTGTTTGCTATTTTCTCATACAGTGTTTCTATAAAATGTGGTCTAACTGTTGTCTAATTAAATTATGATGAAATGGTTTATTTTCATGTTTTCTTTCTACCTTTTCAAAGGTATCTTATCACATCATTTATCCCTTATTTGGAGTTGATTTCATAGGGGAGAGCATATCTAATTTGATACAAGTTTTCCAAGATTTTTGTCTTGGATTAAAATGGTATGTTATGGCTTTTGACATAATTCATTATATAAATGTGATTTTTTTAAATAAAGAAAAAATTGTAGTAAGCATTGGAATTTGTTGATGATCTTTTTATTAAGCCCAAAGGCGTACACCTATTGATAATGGGCACATTTAATAGGTTTTTAGTTTTTAATACGTTTTCTATGGACGAGATTAAATATGCCTAGAATATTCTTAGTCGTCACAATAAATGAATGGCTCTGATTTCATCCATTAACTTCTGAGTTATTATAAGGACATCCGTTTATATGTTTACTTTTTTACATTTACCTAATCGTGTTTAAAAATTACTGTGTTCTCTAACTTATTGCCACGTCTACCTGATTGAAAAATATTAAAGTATTAAGGTGACCGCGTTTCTATGCTGGCATCACCATCCATCGCTAGTCAAAAGTTTAATAGCCAACCACCTTTAGGCGTTCACCAGCCGCGAGTTAACGGCTATGCTAGTTTTAAGAGCAAAGGAAATTAGTAAAGTCTGAAAATTGAAATATTTATTTTAAATATGTGATTTCTGTAATGATTTCTTTATTTAAAAAAACAAAAAAAATTTTAGTATTCTCATAAAATTGAAAAGGAAATTAGTACTTTCAGAAAATTGAAATATTTCATTAAAATTTATGATATTTGGAAATGGTAAGGAAAAAACATCCCATCTATAAATTTAAGAAATAAAACATCTCACCTCCAAATCTAAACAAAAATAAAACTTGCATACACTATTTCACTGTTACACACGACACAATGCATGAACGCCATTATATCTAACCAGGAAACCCTTTTGCCTTGAAATCATCCAAGGCTATGCATAGTGGATAATAAATGCCTACTCCATGCATCTTCTCTTTTTTCTTGAATCCGTGACAAGCTATGAAAGTTCAATGTTTGTGGACGCCACTCAAAAGAGACATACCATTGATGGTCGGCCTAACTCTACGTGTTAATTAAAGTAAAAACGCGTCGAAACAGAATGATTGAAAGAGAGAGAAAGGGCCAGTGTAGCATTTTATTTTGATGGTCGGCCAGTGAGTGTGCAAGTGCATTAAACAAGGAGAAAAGGGTTTTTGAGTTTATGTATCTGAGCGAGTCTGCACAATATCGTCGGGCAGTACAATCTTTCCCCCAAATTTATCAGCCCTTCTGAAACTCTTAACCAAGGCCGCCCTTCGCGGTTTGTACGGATCTCATCGACCATCCGAAGCCTTCCCATTTATGTTTCTATTTTTCATCTGGCAATGGTTGCCTCCACCTCGGCCCCCATGTCACCTCAGCCTCCATCTCCACCGCTGTTGATTTCAACAACAAAGACTGCTGCAACCATCTCTACTATCGACTTCTTTCACATGGATTGAGCTTCTTTATAGACAAGGAGGAAATGGAAAGAGGAGAGAATTTAACTTCTCAGATAGAAGGCGTTATTCGAGTAGCCTCCGTTCATGTGGTCATTTTCTCTGCGAGATATGTTGAATCAAATTGGAGCCTGGATGAGCTCCTCCTTATGTGGGGGTCGAAGTCGAGGTCTACCATTCTTCGCCCACCCAACACCCCGTAGAAAAGTTCTTCCTCTTGCCCTGGAGAGGAGGTTATTACTTCTCCATTTCATGCATTAGTTTTAACGAGTATAAATTAAAACCAATCTAATTTAAAACTAATCCTATAAGGGTCAAAATCCTCAAAAACGACCTCGCTACAAATGTATAACAGTGTTCCACCGCAATTAATAGTAATGCATTAATCTCAATATAATGGAAGGTGAAACGGATGGGATATTAATGGATACCTGTAACGACTTCCTTGCAATACGTTACTTATTTGTGGCCCAAAACGAAAATCTTGGCCACTAACACCACCATTCCCCCCAACAGAGAGAAAGAGGTAATTTGTCCATGAACGAGGAGTCAGCGCCTCTGTCAAAGTCTCCTTAAGCACATCCACCCACAATTCCCCTGCATACACGTCAATGTAAGCCTGAGTCTGCTCCTCTCCCACTCCATGGAAAACATGAATTCCTTTCATGGAGGTAGACATCATGTCCACCACTATTCCATTTAAGGCTTGAGCTTGTCCATTGATTGAATGCCCATTTTGTAACACACCCACTACGGCATAATGGGTTATTCGCCTTATGTTTCTTTTTTTTCCGAGGGATAGAATCCCCGAGCTCCTATGGGGTTCTAGTGCATGCTAGTTCTCCTTGTCGGAACTTTCCCTAAGTAAAATCCGTCGGTTCTATCATTGAAAACCCATCGTGTACAACTCAAGTACCCAGCATGGGCTCCACCTCCATGTGATCATCGGCCATGACCCCGGGCCAAGCCAAGAGACGCCTTTCATACTTTGGGGCTCAGGGATGCCCGAGAGCTAAGTCTTTCGATTCTTCAACCCCAAAATCTGACCGTATCAAAACTTCAGTCACCAGGAGTTCGAAAAGCAAGAGAGTCGAGTCCTTCAACTCTCCAAACCTCGAAACCCGAAATCCTACCTTTGGTGAGATCGACAGCTGTGAGTCTCTCCCTTGATCCAACGGTCCTAGCCGTATCAGAACTTCGGTAACCGGAAGTTTGAAATGCAAGAGAGTTGGGTCTTTCGACTCTTCAAACCCCGAAACCCGAAGTCGTGATTCATACTAAGACGATTTCGGAGTTTCACACTCTGGAACTTCGCAACTTGCGAAGACGAGGGTTTCTGCCCTACGGTTTCCCGAGTACCGAAATGCCGAAATGCCAAAACCTATTCAATCTAAGTCGCTTCGGAGTTTCGCACTCCGGGACTTTGCGACTTGCGAAGTCGAGGGTTATCACCCTATGGTTTTCTGGGTGCTGAAATGCCGAAATGTCAAAATGCCGAAACCCATTCAATCTAAGTCGCTTCAGAGTTTCGCATTCCGGGACTTCGCGACTTGCGAAGTCAAGGATTATCACCCTATGGTTTTCTGGGTGTCGAAACGCCGAAATGCCGAAATGCCGAAACCCATTCAATCTAAGTTGCTTCAGAGTTTCGTACTCCGGGACTTCACGACTTGCGAAGTCGAGGGTTATCACCCTATGGTTTTCCGGGTGCCGAAATGCAGAAACCCATTCAATCTAAACCGACAGTCCAGATCACTCCTGGGTCAACGACCATGATCACGTCGTGATTTCGCAAATCGTGAGTTCATGCAATCCTATCCGTTGACCACTCCCAGCCGCGAGTCAGTGAAATGCTACCCGTCTACCACACGTCCTGTGCCGAAGGGTGGTTCCGACTACTTCGGAATTTTCAGGACGATGCCAAGTCCACCCTCCGGGGATTCCTGGGTAGTTATCCCTAGGCTTGGTGATCCGACTAAAGCCTTCCTAAATTGTCGAGCTATAAACTCTGTGGTAGGGGCAGAGTGAACTCGTGGGTTTACTATCATGGTAACCCTCTAAGGGACTTACTCCGGCTCGGGAGTGCGAGAGAACTTCCTCGACGAAGTGCCTTCGGGAAAATAAGCCAGGGCATAGCGCGAGACAGGTAAATGGGGACGTTTTCCAAGGCACGGACTCGTATCCCGAACCTATTCATTCTATGCCTAGACCGATTATGGTCATATAAGTATAAGCATGCATCCATTGTTCCCAAATCAAAACACAGGTAAAACTTCCATACAAAAAACATTCAAGAACGTATAAAACAGGAGCATGCACTCGTAATATGCCAATTCAAATTACAAGACATAACACTTATTAGAAAAACACCAAGCGTGTTGCGACTGCTGAGAGGGGTGCTCGTTTCCACCCAACCGTAGGCTCAATGAATCCAGACGGATTTACCACTAGCCACTCTCGAGCTAGACCACGATGCTTGGAGATTCAATCTCCTATTTCCAGCTCAATGAAAGTCCAGAACGAAGGTTTTTCTTTCTCCTCCACTGTTCGGGACTCGTTGTCTCTCTAGAGTTCCTTCTGTCTTCTTCCTCTGCAATCCCCTGTCGCTTGCGCTCTCCCCCCCCACACTTCCTTTCTTTCCTTGTTCTGCAAGGTTGCACGTGGTGGGAATTTCCCCGTCCATGGTCAGGTCTGAGGGCTTCTATGGATGGACGATTCACCCCCATCTCCTCATTAACTCATGATGAGCCTCCCCACCTACCATCCTGGCAGGTAATTCATTTCAGGGTCAGAGAGTCGCTTTGGTCTTTGAGCCAGTAAAGACCAATACGGTATTGGTTCGGTGGAAGTTAACACCACTATTCCAGGTGCCTTCCACCACCTTTCATTAGCCATCGTGGTCTCTTTCAGCACATCCCCCTCCCAACAATCATGCAACAAATATTCACAACATTATTTACATTCATCGAACATTTATACTAAGGTCCGTCAAATCAAACGTTCACATCTTTGAGTTTGCCATAGTTCTTGGCCAATATAGTTATTTTTACAGACTGGGGGAAACAGGGTGTTACAATTCCCTCCCCCTTAAAGGAACATCGTCCTTGAGGTTCTATCTATTAATAGGATGTGTATGTACGTTGGTGAAAAATTGGATATGCTTGTTTCATGGCATCTTCCATTTCCCACGTAGCCTCATCTGGGCCAAAATGTTTCCACTGCACCTTGACCTGTGCAATGGTTTGGTTCCTGAGTGGGGTTTCCTTTTTGTCCAGTATGCATTGAGGTTCTAGCAGGAATTCTCCCTCTGGTTCCACCTGGATCACAGACCAGTCGACTACATGATTAGAATCGTGTACATATTTCTTCAATAATGAAACATGGAAAACATTATGTGCTTTTACTGTGGGACGAAGTGCTAGCCTATAGGCTACATGTCCTACTCTATCTAGAACTTCAAAGGGTCCACAATACCGACGTGCCAACTTGGCACAAGCTCCCATCTTCAGGGAACTCTTCCTGGGCCTAACTTGGATTTATACATGGTCTCCCACCTTGAACTCTCTTGGAGTTCTCTTTCGATCGACGTAACTTTTCTGTCGGTTCTGAGCGACCTTTAGATTTTGTTTTATTTGAATCACTTGTTGTTCCATTTCTTTCAGCATGTCAGGTCCGATAGAAAATCTATTTACGGGATTACTCCAACTGACTGGAGTGTTGCATAGCCTACCATAGAGGACTTCGAAAGGACTCATCTTCAGGGATTCTTGGTAGTCGTTGTTGTAGGCGAATTCCACCAGTGGCAGGTAATCTTCCCACTTTTGAGGTTGATGCATTACATGCATCATTAGCATGTCTTCTAATATTTGGTTCACTCTTTTATTTTGTCCATCGGTTTGAGGATGATAGGCTGTGCTAAATAGTAACTTGGTCTCCAAACCAACCATCAGGGAATTCCAAAAGTTGGAGGTAAATTTCGTGTCTATGTCAGACACGATCTGTTTAGGCATACCATGTAGTCTGAATATTTCCTTCATGAATACGTTGGCGATGTCTATTGCCTTGCAAGTCGACTTGATGTGAATAAAATGAGCGGACTTGCTCAATTTATCCACCACTACCATGATGGCGTCATTCTGTTTGGTCGAGGATGGTAATCCGGTGATGAAATCCATGGAGATGGTTTCCCATTTCCATTCTGGTATTGGTAGAGGTGGTAATAATCCTGCTGGGTGTTGATGCTTTTCTTTAACCTGTTGGCATTCTATGCATTTGGCTAAGTACTCAGCTATGTCTTTCTTCAATCCAGGCCAATAGAATTGTCTCCTGGTGGCCATGATCATCTTTTGGTATCCTGGATGACCCGTATAGGGTCTTTTATGTAGTTCATCCATTATGAACCTCTTCAAGTCGTCACAATCTGGAATATACAATCTGTTTCTGTAAGTTAGCAGACCTCCGTCTATCATCTGGTAGTCTTCACACTATACCCCTGTGGGTTCTTGCTCCAGGTACGAGGTCATGGTCTAGTAGAATGTGTTTGTTTATTGTGCATTCCTGACTCTTTCCTTGACATTCGTCTCGCAGGTGCTCACCGCTGCTAGGTGAATTATTTTCATACTTTTGCTAAGGGCATCGACCACTTTATTTTCCTTTCCTTTAATATGTTTGCTTTCAAAATCAAGCTCGCTAAGGAGGGCCATCCACCTAGCTTGTCTGCCATTGAGCTTTGGTTGGTCAAACAGATATCGCAATCCATAGTGGTCTGTCATAAGTACAAATTTCCTTCCCGGGAGGTAATGCCTCCACATTTTTAGGGCGTGCACTATGGCAGCTAGCTCTAGATCATGGGTCACATAGTTGACTTCATGCTCATTCTATTTTCGGGATTCATAGCAGACCACACTTCCTCCTTGCATAAGGAATCCTCTGAGCCCTTCCTTGTAGGAATCTATGCACACGAGGAAGTCAACTTCGGAATCGGTGATCTTCAACACGGGTGCGTGGGTCAGTAGATGTTTCAGGGTTTGAAATCTTTCTTCACATTTTTGTGTCCACGTGAATTTAGCTCCCTTCTTCTGGAGGGCAGTGATTGAACACCCAATCTTGGAGAATCCTTTTATAAATATCCTATAGTATCCTGCTAAGCCCATAAAGGATCTGATATCTGAAACGTTCTTTAGGGTAGGCTATTCCATGATAGACTTGATCTTGTCAGGGTCTACTGCTACTCCTTCTTCAGATAGGACACAACCCAAGTAATGTATTTGCTTCTGGAAGAAGTCACACTTGTTGAATTTGGCATAGAGCTGATGTTCTCTTAGCACTTGAAGTACAAGCCTAAGGTGCTCCTCATGTTCCTCTCTATTCTTGGAGTAAATTAATATATCGTCAATAAAAACCAGTACAAATTTGTTTAGGAATTTGCTGAGCACATTGTTCATCAAGCACATAAAAGTGGCAGGGGCATTGGTTAATCGGAATGGTACTACCACAAACTCATAGTGACCATATCTCGTCCTGAAGGCAGTTTTGTGGATGTCTTCACCCTTGATTCAGACTTGATGGTATCCATATCTCAAGTCAATCTTTGAGAAAATGGAAGCACCTCCCAATTGATCGAATAGGTCATCGATCATGAGTAAGGGTACTTGTTATTTATGGTTACCTTATTGAGTTGTCTATAATCTACACACAGTCAAAGGGTACTGTCTTTCTTTTTCACAAACAGGACTGGTGCTCCCCATGGAGACACGCTGGGCCGGATATAGCCTTTGTCCATCATTTCTCTCAATTGTAATTTAAGCTCAACTAGCTTAGGCGTGCTCATCCTGTAAAGTGTCCTAGACACTGACACCACTCCTGGTGCAAGTTCTATCGAGAAGTCAATGTCCCTTCTCGGAGGTAGACCCGGTACCTCTTATGGAAATACATATCTATATTCTCTTAGTGTGGGGTGGTCTTCAAGGCTTGGTTTGTCACCTTCAATTGTTTTCAACACCTGTACTGCATATAGTGGACATCCCTTTCTGCAATACTTTCTCATTTGAAGAGATGATATTTGTCTCACCGAGACAGGTTTTTGGATCCTTTGAAGGGTTATCCTTTTTCCTTCTTCACTTACACATTCCAAGGTTTTATGGTAACAGTCTAGTCTGGCTTTATGTGTGGCTAGCCAGTCCATACCAATCAACAGGTCATACGATCCTAGGGGTAATATGTTAACGGTTGCTTGGGTGGGGAATTCACCCATAATGAATTGGCAAGTTGGTATGACCTCCACCACCTTTCTTTTGGTGTCAGTGGATAACTGTACCAACCATGGCTTGGTATGTTTATGTGGTTGTAGTTTAAACTCATCAACAACCTTAGGGGCTATATAACTCAAATTTGAACTAGGGTCAATTAGAATAGACACTAGATGGTTGGTAATCATACCTTCTATTTCCACCACTGAAGCTTGGTGGTCAGCTTGGTTGTTATCCAAGGCTACATAAATTTGTGGCACACTACTAGCCACATCATTGACGGTGGTTGCTTCTTGAACGATTTAAATTCTCTGGTTGTTCTGTTTTCGGTGTGGGCAGTCCCTCGGTAGATGTTCCTCTCCACAACCCCAACATTTCAAAGGTTCTCTCTTTGGGTTATTAACCTTTCCTAGGGAAGATCCAGAAGGTTTATTTTTGCCCAAGGAGGGAAAGTTCTGTTGGTGTACACTTCGGGTTGGGAAGTTCATCCTTGAGTTCTTTTTATAGTTTTTAAATCTTGGGGATTTAAACCCCTTTTTCTAGAATCCCGAACCATTCTTATGTTTCCAGCCTTCGCGAGGTTCTATCCGATGCCCAAGCTGTTCATGATAATATCTCACCTTTCGGATAGTGTCTTCTAGGGTCTTTGGCTCATCAAATTCAATCTTGTTCTGATAGTCCTTAGGTAGTCCACTGATGAATCGTTGCACCTTTGCCTTTTCTGTTTTTATATAGGGTACATACCTCAGCAAATCGAAAAATCTACTGACATATTCCTCTATGGTGAGTTGCCCCAGCTTGAGTTCATAGAATTCTTTAGTCTTTTCGTCGAAATATTTTTCCGACAGATACTTCTTCCTAAAGTATTTCTCAAACTGTTCCCAAGACAATCCCTCTTCGTGAATCCCTTTTACATTCTTAAGGTCTTCCCACCAAATGGAAGCCTTTCCATTCAAGTTGAAGGTGGCTACTCGGGCCTTCAAGTTTTCTGAGAAGTCATGGACTCTGAAATAATTTTTTAGTCCAAGCAGCCAGGCCTCCGCTTCCTCTCCCTTCTTTATTTCACCGTCGAAGGAGGGTGGTTTGGCCTTCTTGAATTCTTCGAGATTATGACTCTTGGAAAGATTTTGCTTCTTCCGTTTTCTTCAGGAATAAGAACTAGTTCTGCTGCTAGAAGATCCCTCCAAGTCGCCAGCTTCCTTTTCAGAGGAATCATCTAATGCTTGTCCCCTATCTCTGGGGTGGACCTTTGTCGAGGTTCTCTTCTCAGTGTGGCCACTTAAATGACCACATTTATGTATCTCAGGTGGACTTCGAATTTTATTTGTTTGTCGTTGGTCCTCGTGACTGGTGTCAGGTTCATGCTGCAATTTTCTTTGTATGTTGGATAAACTCTGCAGTAAGACTGCATTAATTTCCGTTTGCTTCTCTTGCTCTTTTATCATCCTCTCGTTGTCAGCCTTGCAACTATGTAGTTTGACCATGAGGCTCCTCACAGTCTCAGCTAGATCTGGAGGGGTCCCTACTGCCCTCCTTTCGTCAAAATATTTGTCTCTATTGTGGGAGCCCTCCCCCACCTAGTGATAAGTCACCATTCTATGCGCCTGTAGTTTCCCCGCGGTTGATCGTCCGCTTGTGTGCAAAAGAAAAACGCTTGTTGTTAGTCAATATTGTTAGAAAAACAAGATCGCAGAGCAATAAAATAAAACAAATGCAGAAACAAAACATAGAAGACACACAATACAAGAGAGACATAGATTTACGTGGTTCACCCAGTG
>CBVK0101518982.1:0-10471 GCA_900067695.1 Picea abies
GTGTAGTGCAGTGTTTAGAGCATGATTAACATCATTTTTAAGAAGGCAAATGGCCTTCCCCACATCCCAACAACTTACAATGTGAAATTTTGTTTAGATGCGCGGCCCCTAGTGTAGACAGAGGCGCACAGAGCGTAGGCGCGTGAACAGAGTTGAGTCAGAAAGCGCATGCGTGCAGAGAAAGGTTGTCACTTAAGCGCATGTGCGCACGATGCGCGTCTGTGGGGTAAAATACCTGTGCACCTGTAACAAACAGCCGAGAAAGAAAATCCGGATGGATTTCTCTCAATTCTCCTTGAAATTGACTGGTTAGTAGGTCGGCTGAGGCCGGTTTGTGCACCTACAAGTTAAACAAACTAAAAGAAGAGCAAAATAAACCCAAATGAGGTAGGAATTTTATACCTTTCCCCAGTGGAGTCACCAATCTGTTGCATCCTTTTCGTCACCTTGGTGAGCAAATAAGAGGTGCTTGCATGCCCAGTTGGGTCTTGCTGAGCATGACAGTTGTAGAGGAATGAGTTAGAGAAAAAAAACAAAACTATAAGCAAGAATTAAACTAATACAAACTAAAATCATAAGCATATGGATATAGAGATAACAAACACAAAAAAACCCATATCACCAATGTTTTTAGGCTGATCTATTGATGAAATCAAAGCACCAAGAAGAAAGGGGACTATGAGTCCCTTCTTCCTCCAAGGGAAGGATCTTGGACCCTCACAAGCTTGCTCTCCTTACAACAAGAAAAATGAAAATGGTGATGAAAGAACTCCTTGCAAATCCACTCAATGGAGAGGTGGATTGCTCAATGAAATGGTGCCAAAGTGATCTTGTCAAGGATGAAGTCCTTAAAACAATATAGGCAGCATAACATTACATGAAATTCCTTGAGAAAATGAGGTGCATTCATGGCTTTTTATAGCATTGCTTTGGTCTTTTGTGTAACTGCTTTGTAGTGTGAAAAGAGGCCATTTAGGGCATTATTAGGTCTTTGACTAGCCTACCATTTGGATTCAGCTCAGATTTGAGGGTCAAATCGGCTTGGGAGCTGATCCATAAGTGGTTGGGAGGTCGACCACTTCAATAAATGCACCGTTTATCATGTGCACGGCTTTTTGTGCCAACAGTTGCGCATCGTGCACGTATGCGCGCATAATATGTTTCTATTCTGCGCATGTGCACGCGCGCCCAACTTCTGTAAAGCGCTCTTCAATTTTTCACTACTTTGTATAGTTTTTTGCCCTTTTTGAATGCTATGAGATTAATTCATTGGCCATGAATGACTTCATTACTGTTTGACGATGCTGAGTTCTTGTAACCATGTGCTGACAAAATTTCAGTGATAACAATTATTATTATTTGCTCAAAGTGCTCAAAAACGTGATTTACAATGCTCAAACTGACCAACGGATTGCTCCAATGGCTTCAGAGCATCCAAAAACCCGTAGCTAGTCTTTTCCGACACCTTGTTTGGCCAAAAAACAAAGAAGTTAGGCTTCCTTGAAGTCTCCCCTTCAAGCTTGTTGTCTCTGCATCTACAAATTGCACCCTTGTACATTCAACCTAGCACACACACTATTTAAAGTGTAAAAACTTGGAACTGCGTGCAACCGCACCACCGGTCGAAACTGTCGAATTGTTTGTGCGTTGGCCCTAACCACCAAGGCCCATGGGCACTTGGCAGTCATACGACTGCGCCAACATATAACAACAAGGCTAATGGTTATAACCATTGGAACCACATATTAAAACCCATGCGCATGGATACGGTGGTCACATAGTAAACCATGCGCACATATAACCGACGGTTACAATATATGGTTTTCAATATATATATATGGTACACCGTAGCGCTGGTCGCATATAACAATACACATGACCATGGGTCGGGGCTTAGCCTCGGCCTGGTCCATGCCCACATATACAATACAACGACTTTATATATAATGTTTAACACATAGATATCAAGGAACAAATGTGGGCGCATCAGTTGGGCAGCCTTTCCCAAATCTTTGGCCTTGCCACGGAGGTCACGGGGTCGACTCCGGCTGAGTGCAAAGTTTTAACCAACACATAAGTGACACATGGCGGCTTGTGATTGGGCCACATGTCACATCCGCATTCACTACCAGTAACACATGCAATATGCCAACTGTCAGCCACATCAGTGTACGGCCTGCCACATCATCTGTACGGTCTACCACGTCATCCATACAGACTGTACGGACTATATAGTCAGCACCCCTTTTTTTTTGCCTGTTTGCCATTTTGAACAGAACAGAATATCTCTCGCTCTCGACGTCCGTTTGAACCCAAACAAGTTGCGTTGGGTTCGAAACGACGAGGCCTATGCTCTCATTTGATTTGAAGTGATTTCAAAAACTTTGAATTTTTGAGCAAAATTTGATCCCCTGATCAAGGATGCTTCAGAGGATATCTTGTAGTGATATGAAGAAAAGTAGGAGAAATTGTATGAAATAATTGAGAAGGATCTGATGGAGATACAACAAGCCATCCATTCGAGTCGCGTAGTACCTACTGCGTCGTCTTCGTCGAATATTTTAGAATTGGGGGATGCGCCCGCCCAATTACAAAGACTAGTAGATGCAATAGAGGCTCAGCTTCAGCGAGTCCAAGAATAAAAGGAACATGCTACAAAAGTATTGAAGCAAGAAAAGGAGGAGGTCTTATAGCAACTAAAAGTTGCACAGTCCTTTGTAACCACCTACGAGAAGGAGAAAGATGAAATTCAGGTGATGTTCGAGGAGGGCAATGCGAAGATACAAAAAGAAAAATACCAGTTTCTCTCAGAGAAGACTTTGGTCAAAGAAGTGGTGAATAAAGGACATCACTTAGTGCTCGGCTTGGCATAGGATGAACTAGAGTCACTCGATATGCAAGTGGGGAAGCTCATTGAGGTCATTCAACAGCTTCAAGCAAGGATAACAGAGTTAGAGCTTCAAGCAGTGTTGAGCACTTCGCAAGAAGTGCGCGACCAAAGGGAGGAAGCCTCTAAAAGCACAGTTGGAAGGTTCAAGGTCCTCACCTTAGAATGTAATAAGTTGAGTGATAAAAGTGTGCAAACCTATGAATGCCTCACAAAATATCCGGAGTTGAAGAAACTGGAAGCACAACTCCAGGAGGTGCAAAAGAATGCATCCACCGTGCAGTAGAAGATGAAGCTACTCACTGCGGTCTAGCGAATAAAGATATCATAGGAGAAATGCACAGTCCAGTAGCAGATTACTACCATCCAAAGCAGAGTCATGGAAGTTACATGGAGAGTACATCTGGTGTAGAACAAGGCCTGCATAATTTTTGAAGAGATTGAAGGACAAGGCTCACAACTAGACCAAGTGGTTGCGACAGTGGAACAACGCTTGGAAGGGCCTGTTATAGAGAAAGTGATTCAAGAGTTCGACGAAAAGGAATCTCTGGCGAAGTAGTAAATTGAGGAATCTCAAGCTAATCTTGAGGCCTTTGAAGCAACATTGCCTAGATCTTAGTGACTCGAGACGAGTCACAGGTGCGTGTTGGGGGCCTGTTGACCCTTGACCAAGTTTTGAGGAAACATTGGTTGTGTTTGACCAATTTTGGGACTTTGACAGAATGGTTGAAGATGGAGCTGAGATCGTGGGATATCACTCATTTTGAGGGTTTTTGGACCCAACAAAGGGTTTACTAGGGTTTATGTAACAGGTTATGGGATGTCGGCCCATGGGTTTACCCATGTTTAGGCCTTTTTTTAAATGTACAAATAAGAAAATAAGCGATGTAAGAAGAAGAACTAACATGATGGTGGGCTATGTGCACAATATGTTGTAAGTGTTAATGTTAGCTTAGTGAAAGAGGTTGTAAGTTTCTTTGTGAAACAAACTATGTAGTTTAAGGCTCTGTGCCTTGACCTGATTTTGGGAAGGAGGATCTGGAGAACAACACACAGATCTCCTGTCCTATTTGGATTTTGGCTCTATGGATTTGTGCATAGGAGCATATGAATGTAAGAAATTGAAGACTAATAAAGAAGAAAAATAAGTTGGTGGACGTAGCCCCACACTTGGGTGAACCACGTATATCATGTGTCTTGATATGCTTTGTGCGATGTGGATTATGCTATTTATTTTCTTAGTGTTGTTTTTATAATGTATGATGAATGCATATGATGGTTATTGCTTAGTTATTAATGGTATTAAATATAAATGAATGTTAGATCTGATATAATGCTATGTGCTGAGTGATTGAAAGTGCTTGAGCTATATTGTTACTGCATTGATCTGTAATAAGGGTTTAATCTGTGATGTGAATGAGACTCATGAACTAATGCATATGGTTGGATAAGTGCTCTGCTAAGTGTTGTAATCATAGATCTGTGTCCCATTTTGGTTGTAGACACCTGAGTCCTTCAACCCCCCCTGCCTCTACCTTGGGTGAGACTTCATCTACTTCGCAAGTCTTGTTGAAAGGGATAGTATTTAGGTTTTTTTTGGTGTGATGTTGAAGCATTGAACCCTGGGTCTGCTCCTATGCCAACAATCTTCTAGGTCCCATGTAGCATCATCTTCTCCAAAGTGCTTCCATTTCACCTTGACTTGCACAATGGATCGGTTCTAGAGCATTGTTTCTCTTCTATCTAGGACACATTGGGGTTCAGGTTGGAACTCTTGCTATGGTTCCACCTATGTTACAGTCCAATCAATGACATGATTAGGAAAATGAACATACTTCTTCAATAAAGACACATGAAATACATTATGTCCTATAACAGTAGGTGGTAGCGCAAGTCTATATGATATTGGTCCCACTCTTTATAAGACTTAAAATAGTCCACAATAGTTGGGTACCAACTTATCACATGTACCCATCCTTAAGGAAATTCTCTTGGGATTCCCCCAAAGATAGACATGATCTCCCACCTTGAAATATTTATGAGTTATCTTGTTGTCTACATATCGTTTTTGTCTGTCTTTGGCCACTTTCAAATTTTGTGTTATCTTAATCATTGCTTGTTCCATTTCCTTCAACAGTGTTGGTCCAAGTGTGATCCTATCCACTGGACTATCCCAACTAATTGGAACTCTACACTTTCTTCCATACATAACCTCGAATGGGCTCATCTTCAATGATTCATGATAGCTATTATTATAGGAAAACTCTACCATGGGTATATATTCTTCCCACTGCTTGGGCTGATGCATAACATGCATCCTAAACATGTTCTCTAGCACTTTGTTCACTCTTTTGGTCTAACCATTTGTTTGAGGATGTTATACGATGCTAAACACCAATTGTGTTCCCAAGCTTGCAAACAAACCTTTCCATAAACTTGAGGTGAACTTAGCATCTCAATTTGAGACTATGGTCTTGGGTAGACCATGAAATATGAAAATTTACTTTATAAAAACATTAGCAATGTCTATGTTCTTAAAAGTATATTTAATAGGGATGAGGTGAGTTTCCTTGCTCAAATTATCTACTACAACCATGATTGTATTGTGTTTCTGATTTATCTTTTGAAAACTAGTAATAAAGTCCATGGATATTATATCCCACTTCCACTCTGGAATTTGTAAAGGATGCAAAAATCATGCAGGATGCTTGTGCTCAACCTTCACCTATTGACACTATAAACATTTAGCATTTTATTCAGCAATATCATGTTCCATTCCATGCCGATAATACAATTGTCGTTTAGTTGTTACCATCTTTTGATAACCAGGGTGACCTACATAATGTCTCCTATGGAAGTCATCCATAATTAAGTTACTCAAATATGATGAACTAGGCACACACAACCTATTGTTATACAACAAAAAATCATCATCCCCATGTTGATATCCTTTTATATTTATTCTCCCTAGGTTTTTCTATAACCCTTATTTTACATGGTTGGAGAACTCATCTTATTGCAAGAGTGTTTTAATCCTCTCCTTGATATTAGATTATCCCACACTTTTTGTTTCTAATTTTATATCATGTACACTCCCGTTGAGTGCATCTGTGTTATAGTCCAAAATTTCCACATCTATGCATCCAAGACATTGGCCCATCCATTTGCATACTTTTCCAAAAATATTGTTGAGGCTTCCTTCAAAAAAACCATTTTTGAATAGTGTGTGTGCTCTACTGCACTATTATCATGCACACATATGTGCACTGCATGGTAGTTAGTCAGAATACACATAGGTGTTGCATGCTAGTTAGCCCACATTTACCTCCAAAAGTTGCAAAAAATATAAAATTGCACAGAATTCGGCAAAGTTTACGGGCTATGGAGGGTTTCCTAACAATTTCACCCCTTGTAGCCCATCCCCAAACTGAATAACCATATTTTTCTCATATAAAAAGAGGTATTGGGGAGTAATTTAGACACATGAACAAGAGAATAAGAAAACTATGTGAAAATCCCTTCCCTTTCATTGCCCAAGATTTTCATCTTGCTCTGAGTTTTAGCCTCATCGCCCCCCTCCAACCATTCTCCATATTCAACCCTTCCTCATTCCCTTGATGGTATTTTGGTTGTGAGAATATAATGTGGGATTGATGCACTTAGAGCCACGACATAGGAGCCCGGACTTGGTTTGTAGAGTGGTCGCAAGAAAAGGTTCTAACCTTTTTATCTTAAATTTGAATAAAAGAGATTATCTTTTACCCAAAACCCTATGTTTACATGTTCTTGTTAATTTGAGCATTTATATCTATATTTAGGATTTTAAAGTGATAATTAGAGATTGTATATGTTGTTGCATTATATTATTAACCCTTTTTAGGTCATCTTTGGGAGGAGATATGTGATCTAGGAGGAAGTAACAAGCAGAAGAGGTCTACATACACTGTAAGGATTGAAGGTACAGTCATTAACCCTCTCTTCCTTCTTTCTCTTAAAAATTAGTCTAGATAGTTTTGGGGTAGATTAAAGGTAGATCAATCTTTTAAAGGATTTATCTCTCTGCCTATTCCTTAGACCTACTTTAGGGGGAATTTCCCCATAGCATAATAGGATACTCTACTAGAGATATTTTCCTTATTGCATATTCAAACCCTTGGTATGAAGTTATACTTGTGTATCTTCAGACTTTGAAGTGCCCTTCTTTTTCTTGTAATGATGAGCGGCGGTGAATAAGACATCAAGCACATAACTATCTTATCATCGATGATACTTTATATGTTCAAGGAGTGGATTGAATTCTCCATCTTTGTATCACTCACGAAGAGACATAGCTTATGTTGAATGATTGTCACACTAGAGCATGTGGCGGTCACTTGTATGGGTTGGAAACACCCTTGAAAATTCTTCATGTCGGATAATTTTGTCCCTCGTTGATCAAAGATTGTGTATATGTGGTCATGAAGTGTCATCCATGCCAGATCTTCTCTCAGAAGATATGGGCACACCCTGCTCCCATGTTTCCAGTTATTTCTATTGGTCCCTTCACCAAGTGGGGGATTGAGTTTACTACATGCCACTCGATTTCATCTAGGGGGAATTGTTATACCATCGTGGTGGTAGAATACTTCACTAAGTGGGTCAATGCCATGCTGACATTAAACAATGATGGAGAAATGACTACACTTTTCATTTTTAAACAAATTGTAGCTAGGTTCGGTATTCCGAAGGAGATTTTCACAGACCATGGTAGTCATTTCCAGAACAGGATGATGTCTGAGTTAAGATAAAAAATGGGGTTTAAGAAAGAGCATTCATCACCCTACTATCCATAGGTGAATGGTAAATTGGAGGTAGTTAATAAGTCTCTCAAGACTATTCTTCAATGGATGATCAATTCAGCCAAGTCGAATTGGAATTTGATGATGTACTCGACACTATGGGCTTATCAAACCTTAGTCAAGACTGCTACCAAATTTTCTCCTTTCCAACTTGTTTATGGGCTAGAGGAAGTCTTTCCCATAAAATTCCAAATCCCTTCTCTTAAGTTGGCAATGGAACTACTTCCTGACACTACTCCACTTTAAGAGCATCTTCTATATCTCGAGCAACATCGAGATGCAGCCTTGGCCAACGAAGCTCACAAACAAGGTGTCAAGTGTTAGTATGATTAGTCTATCCACCCTCGATTTTTCTCCGAAGGTGATCTTGTCTTGGTCTATGACCAAGATAAATGTCCCTTAGGGGCAGGAAAAGTCAAACCCATGTGGTTTGGACTGTTCATTGTTAACAAATTTTTATAAAAGGGTGCTTATCAACTGGTTGATTTCGAGGGTAACACTTTATTGGAGCCTAGAAATAGGCTCTACCTTAAGAAGTATTACACTTATATCGGTCACTTGGGAGTGACTTCTTGTATATAATGTATAGCTATATTTATACATTTTTGTCTTTTTTTTTTATGGACGTGTAGTTTATTGTGTTTTTTTGGTCACTATAATTGCTTAATTGATTCAAACAATCAAGTGATACATAAATTATCAACCCAGGGAAGTCTTTTTATTTCAAAGATAACCACGCACTATATATGCTCAATTCCAAAAGCAACTTAGAGTTGTAGTAAAGAAACTTATACTAATCACACTTGCTTGAATAAACTGAAGTTCTGAATTAAATCACAGGAAAGCAACTTCCCTATTGCAGATCTTAAAGATTAATCTAAGAATCTTGGATTACATTAGAATAACACTTGCAATAGGAAAGAATAACTATTCTGCAACCAGAGAAAAGGACCCTTACTCTCAACAAAGACTTCAGTACTAACACTCTTTCATGAAAACAGTAATGCAGAAGATAGTTAACTCTATCTAGCAGAGAACAAGGCCATCTAGTTTCTTCCTTTTTAAGCAGGAACCTTAAGCCCTATTTCTGTTTAGCGCACTTGTGAAATTAAAGTTTACAGAGAACAGGATAGTTTCATCCCCTCCTTTCTGAGCAGGGACCCTTAACCCAGTCTTTGGCTAGCACACTTGCAGGAATAATGGAAATCTACAGAGAACAGGATGTTCTGATTCCTTCCTTTCTGAGCAGGAACCCTTAACCCAATCTCTGGCTAGAACACTTGCATAATTAAATGAAATCTACAGAGGATAGGATGTTCTGATTCCTTCCTGTCTGAGAAGGAACCCTTAACCCAATCTCTAGCTAGCACACTTGCAAAATTAAATGAAATTTACAGAGGATAGGATGTTCTGATTCCTTCCTGTCTGAGCAGGAACCCTTAACCCAATCTCTGGCTAGCACACTTGCAGAATTAAATGAAATCTACAGAGGATAGGATGTTCTGATTCCTTCCTATCTGAGCAGGAACCCTTAACCCAATCTATGGCTAGCACACTTGCAGAATTAAATGAAATCTACAAAGGACAGGATGTTCTGATTCCTTCCTGTCTGAGCAGGAACCCTTAACCCAGTCTCTGGCTAGCCTCATAAAACCTTCACACAATATTTCTAATAAAAGAATTACGAATTTCATTCAATAAACTAAGACACAGTCAATAGTGTTTCAGCAAAGCGGAATTCATTAAAAGTAGTGTTTCAGCAAACAAAAGTTTAATCAAAACGTAAACAGAAATTGTACTAACACACTTCTAAAACTAATGGGTGAATCTTGTGAAGAAGGTGGGCCCTCCCTTCTCACAAGATTCCCCTGAAGATTCCCCTGAAACGAGAAAGCTAGAGACGGATACTCAAAGCAGTCTTTTATTCATCTGTCAAAATATCATATTACAATCTGGAATTGGAATACGTCCCTCGTCTGAAGCTTTTCAATACATAAAACTTGGATGCCTCGAATGATGATTTCCTCTTATTTATAGAGGGAATCCCTTCGATACAATATATCAAAAATTATAATGTGTATCTGAGTCCTATCTTTAGTTGGATCTTATTTCTAAACCAGAACAGGATGTCCTAGTCTCATGCAACAGAAATGCTATTACAGGAGCTGGATGAGGTATTGTTGTTACGACTGGAGTAACAACTTCTTCTCGTAGCTACCAATGCTATTTTAGCATCGTAATTCTTGGGCTGTTTCAGCCACGTGAATTGTGCTTTTGACTGTGTTAGCTTTCTGATGTAGGAGAGACGGTTGGTGCTTGTTGACCGTTGACTGTAACGATTTCCTTGTGTTTCAGCATGTTGGTTCTGGCGGTCTCCTCTGTGTTTCAGCATCTGCGACTCCAGACTGTGTAACAGCTCTGTGTTTCAGCATCAGTGACTCTGGACTGTGTAACAGCTCTGTGTTTCAGCATCAGCGACTCTGGACTGTGTATAGCTCTGTGTTTCAGCATCTCCAACCTCGGACTGTGTAACAGCTCTGTGTTTCAGCATCAACGATTCTGAACTGTGTACAGCTCTGTGTTTCAACATCTGTGACCTCGGACTGTGTAACAGCTCTGTGTTTCAGCAACAGGCTTCAAATGCTAATCTGCAGTCTAATCAATCGTTAAGTACGAAAGTGATGTAAAATATTATGCAAAACAGATTAAACGTATAGTAATGAGAAGGGACGTTGTATACCTTTGG
>CBVK0101518983.1:0-32680 GCA_900067695.1 Picea abies
GTGGCAAAAAGTATAGGCAAAAAGGTACATTGTGTGGTCCTAACATCCCCCCCAACTGAAGGTGTTGCATGTCCTCAGGAAACTCACTCTGAATCAGAGTCTGGATACCGACTCTGATCATGTAAGTTACTCAAGCAGTAACTTTAGGAGGTACTGTCCGTTGGCATTCTGAACCCTTGCACCTTCTGTTGTTTCTGCCTTTTTAGGCAGCTTATAACTGACTTGATATCTTTCTATTGGCAACCAGAGAATGGGAAAATAAAACCGGTACCCTATCCAATTTTCATCACAATGTCTAACACACTGGATGTAGTTGGGTATCCTGGAAATTGCTACTTCTAGGTTGGCAGGACCAAAAGGATTGTGTTGTTGTCTTTTCTCCGTGGATTGCTGCCAAAACAGGATATTGGCCTGGAGGGCAAGAATCTCTATGGATCTGATGATGTGTTCACAATCCTGGAGCACTTCTGATTGTAGCTGCTGAACATGTTCAGTCACCCCTGGTTGTTTTAAGAACTCATAATATTTTGTGATAAAAGTGGCTGCCCTCTGTGGTTCTGTTCTAATCCAGAAGAGGCGATTATCTTCATTGTGCTTAGCAGCCAAAAAGTCATCTTGCTACAAAATATGATTAGAGAGAAAGGAAGTAAATGCTCGAATTTGAATGTCCCCAACAAGGGGATTTATGTTTAGCAACCTGTTTTCTGGAATAGCCTCATTATGAAAGTATGCCTCACAGAGGAGGTTTTGATCCCTGGTAGAGGAAGCTACAAAAGTTTTGATAAAATCTGCTAATTGTATTACTGCATGGGGTTTACCTTCTATAATGGATTTGATCTGGAACCATGTGAGTCTCTCCATCAGGAATAAGGAGTAGTTTCAAGATGGCTTCCTTGTGGCCAATATCTTCTGCACCAAATCAAATACCAGGACCAATCTGGATTTCAAGTCTTTGTTCTTCTTCTTAAGCTCACAAGCTTTCTGGCGTGTCTGGTCCAATGCTTCCCAATTGGAGTAAGTATGATTGATCCAGATCTGTTTATGCACTTGCAGGTTTTTGGCTTGAGTTTTATCATACTCTTTCTTCCATTTTTGTATTTCTGCATGTTCATCCCATAGCTGAGTCTGTGTTTCAGCGTTGGAAGTAGTGGGATGAGGTAAGGTTTGAGTAGATTGTTCCCTGGAAGTGGAGAGATTGATCTGGTTGGGAGGTGTAAATTCCTCCATGGGCACTGTCTGTACAGCCTTGTCGACAACAATAGGGGCTTCTTTTGTTGCAATGCAGGGTTCATTCTTGAGCTTGGTAGGGCCTATTGGTTCTTGTGTTGCAGCAGGTTCAGTCTTGAGCTTGCTAGGGCCTGCTGGTTCTTGTGTTGCAATAGGTTCTTCCTTGATTTCAAAAGGTGAAGGAGTAGGGGCTTCTCCTGACACTAGGACTTGAATCACCTTATAGACTGCCTGATGGTAAACGTCGCCACATTGGCAACACATGTATTCTTTACACACGCTCTCTGTAGTCTCCTCTGACAAGGTTGTTGTTCAAGCTAAGGTGTACAAATTTAGTTCTTTTTCATATGCTTCCCTTGCCCTGGATAATTCTTGCTGATGTGCTTCCAATTGAGACTTTAAAAACTCATTTTCTTCCAAGACATCGGCCATTGTTGGTTCAGATTGAGAGGTGACTGGTTCTTGTGTGGCAGTCCTCACCTCATTCGCTGGTTCTTGTGGAGCAGCTACAGGAATGGAAGCTGATGCTTGTGTTTCAGCCTCTTGGTGTAAGGAGAGTAGTGTTGCAGCACCCTCAACCTCTGATTCCTGAATCTCAATGTCAATATCAGTGGTTGGTTCTTGTGTTTCATCCACTGAATGGGTAGCTGGTTTTTCGGCTACTTTGCTTGAGGAGGGTAGTGTTGCAGCATTCAGAGTCTCTGATTCCTGTAATTCAATTTCAATATCAGTGGTTGGTTCTTGTGTTTCAGCCACTGGATGGGTAGCTGGTTCAACTACTTTATTTGAAACAAATGATGTCTGGGCTTCTGGTTCCTGTAAATCAATATCAACGGTTGGTTCTTGTGTTTCAGCCGCTAAGTGGGTAGCTGGTTCTTGTGTTTCAGATATCGTCGTTGGAATAGGAAAAGATCTCAGGATTGGGGAGGTTGGAGGTGTACGGGGTATCAGTCAAATCGGTGGGGAATATAGGGTAGTGGTCATAAAGGGTGGCCTTGTTGAGGCCCTTGTTCTCTTTTTTCATAAGAAGGGTGGGAAGGAGGGAGCTTGTTTTCGTTTTCATGGGGGTCTTTCGTTAATGATGGGGCAGGGGACATTATCTGGTTCAGAGTCATCACTGAGAATATGAAGGGCGGGAGTGGATGACTCTGATATGGTATGCGGTGGATTTGGTAGGGTAGGGGAATTGACTGGACTGGTTGGTTCTGTGCGTGGGATATGGGGTGCTTTGGGGAAGTCTGGGGGGTTTTGCGGTTGCTGCTCTTGAGGAATTTCGGCAGCTGGTTGAGGGTTTATGGGTGGGTTATTCAGTGGACGGTTTTGTTGGTCAAAACCCCTGTGGATGAGTAATTGAACAAGACGGTGGTGGGTAAGTGACATGGTTGGATCTTTGGCCTTTCAACAGTAATGTGCCATATTCTTCAAACAGCCCAGCAAATAATAGGGAAGATTGACCCGTCTGTTATGCCTTAAATGAGAAAGTAGAAGAAATTCATGTTGGTAGACTACCTGATAGCAAAATTCGCAGTTCAGGTAGTGCTTGATGAATCTGGCGACCTCCAGCCATGGGGGTGGCAGTGAGCTGAGCTGAACACCCCTGCCCTTCAATACAATTCTTTCCTCAGGCAGGAAGAAGCTTTGCTGGACATCCCTGATGATATGCTTTCGACTGAACATACAAGTGTCATCTCTAGGGAGGCCTGAGACTGCTGCTATGTCGTCTTCTGTTATAGATATTCGGATGCCTGCGACGACAGAATGGTTCTCCTAAAGATTTCGAGCGAACTGTAGGACTTGCTGTTCATTATATCCTTGAAGCCTGTGGAAGTAATTAAGCCACCCTGCCTGCTCGAAGATTTGATACGCTATTGGATAGTGTTCAAGAAGCGTTGTGGTGGTGGGATCATTTCGTATGACAACTCCTTCCATGGCTACAAGCTTAGTAAAATACAGCGTCGAGAGTTTGTGTATCAGCTCTGGCACAAAGTGAGTTTTCCGAGGGACTATATGCAGGAATAGTGGTTAAATGCACGAAAAGGTGGTGAAATGGGGATGGCGGCGGTGAAATCGGATGAAATGATGGTATCATGGATTTAATGTGTACTTCCCCTCCCATCAAGTGCGATTAGTAATAATTGCACTTGAATGGTCATAATGGCTTAAAATCTTTCTCATTAACTATAGTCTAACTAAATTACATAATATTTACGTACCTCGCCTTACCGTTTGATTCGTTCTGCCAACAAGATATCATGCCTATCCATGGTAGTCCTGTCGTGGCAGAGACCTTTGATTGTGTCGAGGGTTTGGTGACTAGAAGGACGAACTATAATCTGAGGGCGTAGAAGCTTGCTGCCAGACGATGGTGAAAGACTGGTGTTTCAAAAACAGAGAAGAACGAAACAATTGTTGTAGATGAAGAACTGCTAAGGAATGGTGTTTCGGTATCGGAAGAAAGTCAAAAATGCTGAACAGTGGTGTTTCAACATCGGAAAAAGTCGAAAGTGCTGAACAGTGGTGTTTCAACATCGGAGAAAATGATGAAGGGTTGTTGGCAATGGTGTTTCAGCAACAAGAAAAGGTGAAACAATTGCTGGACGGAGTTGTTTCATCGATGAAGGATGGTGAGGAAATGGTGGACTGTAGTGTTTTGGGAGTGGGCAGAAAAAAAAGTGCTGAACAGTGGTGTTTCGACATTGGGGAAAAAGTCGATCAGTGTTGAGCAATGGTGTTTCAGCATCAGAAGGCGAAAGGCGAAACAATTGCTGGACGAAGTTGTTTCGTAGATGAAGGATGGTGAGGGAGTGGTAAAAAGGTTGTCGAGCCGTGGTGGGGGAAAAAGGTGTGAGTTTGGTGTTTCAGTAATGAAGGAAAGGGGGCGGATTGCTGACAGTGGTGTTTCGGCAACAGAGAAAAGTCAAAAGTGCGGAACGGTGGTGGTTTGGTGGTGGTATAGAGTGCTGAACGGTGGTGTTTCAGCAGCGTGAAGGTCAACAGTGCTGAACAGTGGTGTTTTAGCATCGTGAAAGTTAACAGTGTTGAACAACGGTGTTTCAGCATCGTGAAAGCTCGTCTTTGTGAAGTGGAATCGTCTTCTTCTAGTGGTTGTGCTTTGATCGAGAATCTACACAAATCGACTGTAGCATGGTATTTCTTGACATGGATTATTAGTAGAGAAAATCTAATCTAATATAATACTAAAGAAAATCAACTTAAAAGAATTAATTGCTATTAGGGGTAGAAACCCCCTCGACGAAGAGGAAATGGGCGTCTGCCATGCATGTGGCCTTAAAGTCTTCTTTAGAAATAGGTTGCTGGTACAGACGGAGCCGATGACCATTTACAAGTAACGGAGTTCTAGAGTCATCGATTGTGAGGAGCCTTACTGTTCCATTGGGGAAAACTGTGTCTACTTCGTAAGGTCCAAGCCATCTTGTACGCAGTTTCCCTTGAAATTCTTTGAACTGGGAATCATACAGTAGGGCCCAATTACCTTTTTGGAACTGCTTGTTTTTTATATTTTTGTCATGCCATTGTGATCTTTGTTGTTGAATTATGGTTGTTTGTTGAATGGCATCTAGTCTTTTCTCCTCTAGTTCATTAAGCTGCTGCAACCTGGCTGTCTGTGCATTGGTTAGATCAAGGTTGACAGCTAAAGCTGTCCTTAAGGTTTTTATCTCAAATTCCACAGGAAAAACAACACTTTTTCCATAGACTAATTCATAGGGAGAGAATCCTGTAGTATTTCTCCAGGTAGTTATGTAGGCCCATAGTGCTTCAAGGAGCCTGTGGGACCAATCCTTTCTACTTTCCTTCACTGTTTTTGTGAGAATGGCTTCTATTACTTTGTTTGTGCTTTCCACTTGTCCATTGCCTTGGGGGTGGTATGATGTAGTCATTCTCTGCTGAATATGATATTTATGAAGGGTGGCTTTGAACCCATGAGAGTTGAAAGGAGGTCCTCCATCTGTAACTAATTCTCTTGGCATTTTGAATCTGGTGAATATGTCTTTAAATAAGAAATCTATAACTGCCTCTTCAGTTTCTCTGTGGAGTGCCTTGGCTTCCACCCATTTAGTCATGTAGTCTATGCAGACTAGTATATAAACTTTTTGATTGGATGGAGGGTTGATGGGTCCTATGAAGTCTAAGTCCCATCTTTCAAATGGTTCAAGTACTACCTGGGGGTTTAATGGCATTTCATATCTATGATTAGGTTGGCCTACTCTTTGGCAGCTATCACAGGCCTTGACATATTTCTTTGCATCTTTGAAGAGTGAGGGCCAATAGTACCCCATCCTGAGAATTTTATATGTTGTTCTTTTATCAGCAAAATGCCCTCCACAAGGGCCATCATGACAAGCTTTCAATAGATCATACACCTCATCTTCTCTAATACACCTTCGAATCTCTTGATTAGCTCTTGTATGGAAAAGGTACCCACTTATCCAACTATACCGAGCACTTTGATGAATAATACTTTTCTTCTCTCGGTAGGATAGATGTGATGGTAACTTCCCTGCAACTAAGTAGTTAGCAATATCTGCATACCAAGGTGAGTGAGAAGAAACTGCAAATAGATATTCATCAGGAAAGGAATCATCTACTGGGGTATCATCATCAGGTGTCAATCGAGAAAGGAAATCAGCAACTACATTCTCTTTTCCTGGTCTATCTACAATTGTAATATCAAATTCTTGCAATAGTAGTAGCCATCTGGTGACTCTAGAATTTGTGATAGGTTTATTCATTAAGTACTTGATAGCTGAGTGATCAGTATGGACAAAAGTAGAATATCCAATAATGTAATGTCTAAATTTATTAATTGCATAAATAACTGCTAAAAATTCCTTCTCGGTGACTGTATAATTGAGTTCAGCAGGGGAGATATTCTTGCTGATGAAATATATAACATAAGGGAGATGATCTTCTTCATGTCCCAAGACAGCTCCTATAGCAGTGTCTGAAGCATCGGAGGATATGTGAAAGGGGAGTGTCCAATCAGGTCCTCTAAGTATAGGAGTTGTAGATAACTGATGTTTAAGTGTATTAAATGCTTCTTGACAAAAATTAGTCCAATTGAATTCTGCATTTTTCATCAGTAAAACAAATAGGGGAGAAGCTATTTTGGAAAAATTCTTAATAAATCTTCTGTAGTATCCAGCATGTCCTATAAAGCTTCTTACCTCTGTTTGGGTTTTGGGAGTAGGAAGATCCTTAATGACTTGTATTTTGGATGGGTCTACCTGAATTCCTTGAGATGAGATAAAATGTCCAAGCACTATTCCTTCACTCATCATCATATGGCTTTTTTCTATACTTAAGGAGAGTTGGGCTTGTATGCATCTTTTAAGTACCTTCTCAAGGTTTTCCAGTGATTCCTGAAAAGAAACACCATAAGGAGTAAAGTCATCCATAAAAATTTCCATAGAGTCATTAATCATATCAGAAAAAATTCCTAAAACTGCCCTCTGGAAGGTTGCTGGTGCATTACATAGTCCAAATGGAAGGACTCTATAAGAAAAGGTTCCCCAGGGGCTGGTGAAGGTGGTTTTATCTTGATCTTGAGGTGCAATTTTAATCTGGTTGTACCCACTGAAACCATCTAAGAATGAGAAAAATTTCTTCCCTGATAAATTATCTAATACTTGATCAATGAATGGTAGTGGAAAGTGATCTTTCTGAGTGGCTTTATTTAAAGCTCTGTAATCTACACATACTCTCCATTTCCCATTCTTTTTAGGAACTATTACCAATGGGGACACCCATTCACTGTCTGATATAGGATAGATAAACCCTGCATTGAGTAATTTCTGAAGTTCTTCTTTGAGGATTTCTCTTAAATTTGGGTTCATTTGTCGCTGAGGTTGACAGATTGGTCGACAATCTTCCTTAATATATATTCTATGAGTACATAATTTAGGGGAGATTCCCTTCATGTCTGTGTAATCCCATGCGAATGCTTCTTTATTTTCCCGAAGTAACTTCACTAACTGTTGTGTTTCAGCATCTATCAAATGAGGGTTTATATTTAATGTTTTTCCAGGTTCAATTTCGACTGGTATGCTTTTGGAGGAGATGGTTTTAGGTGTTTGAGGTGGGCTTCCTGAATTGAGGTTTTCTTGATTATCAGACTCCAGCAGTGCAGTTAATTGATGATAAATTTGTGGAGTGATAGAGGAGGGCTCACAAATAAAATTATTGATAATTTCATCCTCTATAGAGTCTTTCAGGCTCAAAGCTTGTCCGATAGTCAAAAGAGGTTGAGTAGGTTGATCCTCAAAATCTACCCATACAGAATTATCATTATTAGCCAGGGGTGTAGCATGAGGATAGAGTGTAAGATTCTTTGTTTCATAACCATTTGAAATTGTCATTGATCCTGATCTACAGCTGATAAAAGCATCTGCTGTGGCTAGCCAAGGTCTACCAAGAATTAGAGGGTGGCCCCCCAACTTTGTTTTGGGTTGCAACACTGTAAAGTTGACTGGATAATTCCAGGATTCCACAGAGATACTGAGGTCTTCAATGACTCCTTCAGGTTTAATTGTGGATCGATCAGCCAATTCTAGGATAGTTGGGGTCTCTCTGACTTTATCTTGTAATTGTAGCAGTTGTAAGGTTTCTAAAGTCATGATATTGATGGATGCACCTAGGTCTACCAGGACTCAAGGGATTATCGTTTTTCCAACTTGTACTGTAACAGTAGGGTGGCCAGGATCACCATATTTGACTGGGGGAGTTTTACCTGTCATTAATGCAGACAGGTCTCCCATAACATGGACTGTAAGGGGATCCTTAGTTTTCCTACCAGGATTTTTAACACAGATATCTCGCATTGTCCTAGCATAGATAGGTACGTCGCGGAGTGCTTGTAGTAGAGGAATTTTAACATATAAATTTTGTAATTCACCTAGAAGATTAAAGGCTGGTGGTTCAGGCGTTTTAGTTAAGGCTAGACGCTCAGGAAATGGTGGTGTTGTTGTTTCAACAACATTGTTAGAGGATGATTGTACCTTTTTAGGTACATCATTCTCTTTTACTTCCTCTTTTTCAAAAGAGGTAACATCAACTATGGTAGGTTCCACTATTCTCCCAGATCGAAGGTGAATATCGTTGCATTGTCCAGGGAGGAGGGAAAGTGTGGGCTGGTTATAAATATCAATGCACTGCACAACTTTATTATTCAGGTTGGGGTTAGGTTGTACAGGTAGCTGGGGTCTCATCATTTGGTTGTTTGGAGGAGTACCTGCTGGTAAGGAGAGTGGTTGAGGTAATTGATTTTGAAAGGCGGGTTGTTGTCCTCTCCAATTTTGATTCCACTGATTCTGATATGGCTGTTGTTGTTGTGGAGGCCAAGAGGTCCACATTGAGGGATCAATAAAGGGTGGGTTATTTTGCTGCATGGGTGGGTAAGTTTGCTGCATGGGTGGGTAAGTTTGTTGCACGGATGGGTAATTCGTTTGATTAGTGTATTGCATTTGATTGTAAGGGGGGTAACTCATTTGATTGAAAGCAGAATAATTATTTCAATGATTAGGAGATGCAAATGGCACGTTAGAGTTCATACCTTGTCCTCACGGTTGCCATTGTCTCCTTTGTGTCATCAGATAGACAGCTTCAACTTCCTCATCCATTGGTTGTAATGCTGCCTTGATCCCTGGTAAAGATGGACAATTTTGGGTATCATGATCTTTGTCACAGATAGTGCAGATTGGCTTTCTGTCAAGTGGACATTCTCTTCATGGATGCTTATCTCTGCATTGAGAACAAAAGATAGACAAGGCTGCTTATGCTTCCGCTTTCTTTTTCTTAATCTGTAGGGTATCCATTTGTGAGGAAAAAGAGCTTAACATTTCAGTTTTAAAATCTTCAAGCAAATTACCTATCTCAGCTCTTGTTGCTCCCCCGCTGGCTGATTTTTGGACTCTAGAAAATGTGGTGTCCCTGCTGTTTAATCTGTTTCTTGAAGCTCCTCTTGAACATATTTTGCATAAATTGACAATTTCATCATATGATTCCTTGGATATGTCCCCTTTTCCAAGCATATTCAGCATATCCAGAGAGTCATCCCTTACCCCTTTTAATAAAATAGTTTTGAGAATATCCTTACTTACATTGGGATGGATGGATCTTTGTAGATTGTATTGTATCCTTTCTACAAAGTCTTCGAGATTCTTGTCCTCTTTCTTCATCATTTCAAATAGCTCCTCCCTCTTTTCTCTTTCTCTGCAGTAGTCCTAGTACTTATTCAGAAATTTCTGTTTCATTTGGTCCCATGTTGTGATTACATGGCCTCCAAGACTCATAAACCATATTAGTGCATTCCCTTTTAGTGTTGCTGGAAATAACTTCAATTTCTGAGCATTAGAAACGTAATCATAGCTTCTACATAATATATCAAACTCAAACAGAAATTCATCAGGATCTTCTGAAGATAAACCATGAAAATTAGGCAATGCTGAGAGTGGAATGTTTTTCATGGGGGCTGCTCCTCTAGGGAGATCGCCAATAGGAAATCCTAATGTAGAGAAAGAATTTTCATCTTTTACCTCTCCTTCAGGATCTACCTGCTCTTCATGATGCAATTGTTCATTGTACTCATCCATGTTTTCCTCTATCTGCTCCCCTGCTGCACTTGCTCTGTCCTCAATGTCTCCTAATGGCTTCTGAACTGTCTCAGGGCTCCAAACTTCTTTCCTTGTTCCAAAAATTGCTCGAAATGAAGGCTGGGAGTTCTGTTTTTGAAGGTTTGGTCGTTGAGCAGCAAATTCAGACTTTGATAAAATCTCGTCAATGTAAGTCTTTCTTCCTCCTTTTCCTTTTCCCTTGCCACCTGTAGGGTTAGTGTCTTTGGGGTCTTTCATGCATTCTTTTTATCTAAAGAAAAGAAACCACAAGTGATTTTGAAATCTATAGCTATCTTCCCCGGCAATGGTGCCAAAATGTTGGTCACTATAATTGCTTAATTGATTCAAACAATCAAGTGATACATAAATTATCAACCCAGGGAAGTCTTTTTATTTCAAAGATAACCACGCACTATATATGCTCAATTCCAAAAGCAACTTAGAGTTGTATTAAAGAAACTTATACTAATCACACTTGCTTGAATAAACTGAAGTTCTAAATTAAATCACAGGAAAGCAACTTCCCTATTGCAGATCTTAAAGATTAATATAAGAATCCTGGATTACATTAGAATAACACTTGCAATAGGAAAGAACAACTATTCTGCAACCAGAGAACAGGACCCTTACTCTCAACAGAGACTTCAGTACTAACACTCTTTCATGAAAACAGTAATGTAGAAGACACTTAACTCTATCTAGCAGAGAACAAGGCCATCTAGTTCCTTCCTTTCTAAGCAGGAACCTTAAGCCCTATTTCTGTTTAGCACACTTGTGAAATTAAAGTTTACAGAGAACAAGATAGTTTGATCCCTTCCTTTCTGAGAAGGGACCCTTAACCCAGTCTTTGGCTAGCACACTTGCAGGAATAATGGAAATCTATAGAGAACAGGATGTTCTGATTCCTTCCTTTCTAAGCAGGAACCCTTAACCCAATCTGTGGCTAGCACACTTGCATAATTAAATGAAATCTACAGAGGATAGGATGTTTTGATTCCTTCATGTCTGAGCAGGAACCCTTAACCCAATCTCTGGCTAGCACACTTGCAGAATTAAATGAAATCTATAGAGGATAGGATGTTCTGATTCCTTCCTGTCTGAGCAGGAACCCTTAAACCAATCTCTGGCTAGCACACTTGCAGAATTAAATGAAATCTATAAAGGATAGGATGTTCTGATTCCTTCCTGTCTGAGCAAAAACCCTTAACCCAATCTCTGGCTAGCACACTTGCAGAATTAAATGAAATCTACAGAGGACAGGATGTTCTGATTCCTTCCTGTCTGAGTAGGAACCCTTAACCCAGTCTCTGGCTAGCCTCATAAAACCATCACACAAGATTGCTAATAAAAGAATTACGAATTTCATTCAATAAACTAAGACAGAGTTAGTAGTGTTTCAGCAAAGAGGAATTCATTAAAAGCAGTGTTTCAGCAAACAAAAGTTTAATCAAAACGTAAATAGAAATTGTACTAACACACTTCTAAAACTAATGGGTGAATCTTGTGAAGAAGGTGGGCCCTCCCTTCTCACAAGATTCCCCTGCCTGAAACGAGAAAGCTAGAGACGGATACTCAAAGCAGTATTTTATTCATCTGTCAAAATATCATATTACAATCTGGAATTGGAATACGTCCCTCGTCTGAATCTTTTCAATACATAAAACTTGGATGCCTCGAATGATGATTTCCTCTTATTTAAAGAGGGAATCCCTTCGATACAATATATCAAAAATTACAATGTGCATTTGAGTCCTATCTTTAGTCGGATCTTCTTTCTAAACCAGAACAGGATTTCCTAGTCTCACACAACAGAAATGCTATTACAGGAGCTGGATGAGGTATTGTTGTTACGACTGGAGTAACAGCTTCTTCTCGTAGCTGCCAATGTTGTTTTAGCATCGCAATTCTCGGGCTATTTCAGCCACGTGAATTGTGCTTTTGACTGTGTAACAAATCTGTGTTTCAGCAACAGGCTTCAAATGCTAATCTGCAGTCTAATCAATGGTTAAGTACGAAAGTGATGTAAAATATTATGCAAAATAGATTAAAACTTCTAGTAATGAGAAGGGACATTGTATACCTTTGGGATGATCAGATAAAATGATAGTATGAGTCTAAATATGGGTGATCAAGAGTATAATAGTGGCAAAAAGTATAGGCAAAAAGGTACATTGTGTGGTCCTAACATGTTTCTTTTCATTGTGGTAGATGTCAAGTGAATTTGAGGTCTATGCTGGGTTTGCAGAGGGTGCTAGTTGACACACTTGGAGGCTTGATTCTATAGCTTGGGTGATATTTACACCCTTTGGTCACTTGATGTCTTCTAGAGGTAATTTTCTGGCAGAAGCAACCAATATTTTTTTAGAATACAATGCCGTAATAGAATTACTATGTGATGCCTTGTCACATGGTATTTTTCACCTCCGAGTTTATCTATATGCTCAACTGGTTGTGTCTCATTTAAATGGAATATACCATTTCTAAGATCCCACCCTTCACTGATGATTCCTTAGGGTACGTCTCTTAGAATGTTATTTTGATTATATTACTTGTATTCATGTTCCTAGGATATCTAATCAACTAACTGATACATTGGCTAATCTTGTATTAGATTGGTATGTTTCTCACACATAAAAGTAAAAGAACACACATATGTAAATACATTTGTAAAAATTGTTTTATCCATAAGAAAAAAAGATGTATATATAATAATATGTCCAAAACATAATGTCATAAGTACAAAAGTGAGCCATAAATCCTCAAATAGAGACGATATACATCGTTCGGCTCAAGCCCTAACTACATAAGAGAGTACAAATGAAAGGTTCCCTCAACACATAGCGAGCTAGTGCTAGATATGGCCTAGGCATTTTGGCCCTAGTATAATGAAATATGACGTTCTCAAGATGCCATAATAGTTTAACCCAAGTCCTGGGTACCCCTACAACATGCGACTGCATGGTCGGGAGAAGGTCCTTTATATCTACCATCAATAGTGCACGAGTGAGGGCTGTCAGGTTTCTCTCTATTCATTGCAATAATCTCTCAGCCTCTCCGACTGATGGTCCTCCCGTGACTGTTGTTCTGACATCCGCTCGAGGACGACATCTGGTCCTGGTGAAGTCGATTGATCATACTGGTCACACGTTTGTATATAACATATCACTGAGTTAGTACTTTGACATTACAATAAAAAGGATAATATTTAAAAACTTTAAAATAAAATAACTCTAAGAAAATGTGTGTACCTATCTCTTCGCACTCCTCACTAGGGGGAATAGGCATATCGGGATCCCTCAGGAAACTGATCCCTATGTAGGCATAGTCCTCGATCATAGGAATTTGATGGGGCCACCAGTCAAAGAATTTTTCATCAAAGGCCTCCATCACTCTCCCTGCAACCTGTCGAGGCAACAAAGCTTCCCACATACATAATAATATAAAGGAGGAAATATGGTCTTGTATTGTCTCTCGTAGGATAAGGCTTGGAAATCTCTTGAAAATGAAAGTGCACAACACAATCCCAAACCCAAAGTTCTTGTTTGTTCTTATTCGATAGTTAGTTAGTTTTTTTTTCATACATGTGAGCATTGTAGTGCTGCAATCAAAGATGGTAGCCTCTAGAAACTGAGTTGCACGATGCATCTGTGCACATGAATTCTGATGAAGTGTTGCAGATATTGTGATCCACCTAATCATGTAAAGTATTGTCTGGAGGTTGAGGTTTTTGATGTTATGAATTGGCACCTAAGATACTAATTTCTCAGTGTCAGCCTCACAAAACATGCCCATATAATATTCTATGTTGTGTGGTTCTGGAGGAAAGATCCTCAAGTTAAACAATTCCCCCCTCTTGGAGAGGTCGGTCAAAAAGTATATATCCTCAGTCATCGGAGTCAATGATTGGCCCTCTAGAATGAAGGCATGTGCATCTGGATTCCAATACTCTATCAAATGGTTCAGTAACTTGGTTTCTCCCTCATGAATGGACACTGAAAGAACTTCCATATACCACACTTCTTGAGCATGGAAATGACCCTAGATCTTCCTCTACCAAGACATCTTACTCCTCATGTTCTCCCTCTCGCCAATGAACATACATCTTGTTGCATAAAAGTTTGTGAGGTTAGTCCCTTTTTTCATTTTTTTTGAAATCTTAAAGAGATGTACATGAGATGTCTTTAAGATAGTCACATATGTACGGAGGCTAAGTGTTACTTTGTCAATGTAAATACATGTGTTGAGCGTAGACAGCTCGCGTACACGCAAACCCAACGTTTTACTAGGGTGCGCACCCTATAAACAATTAAATAGACAATAAATGATTCATGGAAAGAATGAGAGAGATCTTTTGTACTTACTTGGTTCATGTTTGAAGATATTTCGTCCACTGTAGCTCCTCAAATTCATGTTTTAAAGAAAAGGGTTTTTTTTCTTTTTGGTTATTTTCCAATTTGCAATGGTTAAAATGAGTTTTCTACCCCTATTTATAGACTTTTTTGGCTCTTTTTTCCCCAGTTTGGTTCTATTTTTCCTTATTCTTGGCACATTAACATTTTCTTTTGGTTTGGTGTTTTTATGAGACAGGTTACACTCACATCATCCAATGGTAAAGTTGTTTTTTGACACTTGCATATAGGTTAGGTTCTCATCGCCTTACATCTTACACGTTGTTGAAATTTTCCGCTTTTCCATAGGATCGATCCCATTGAAGTGCAACACATAGACTTTTATGCTTCTTTAGAAGTGTCATAATTAGGTATTAGAGCCTTCCTCTACATGGATTCCCCAGGTAGATCCTTTGCTACATTTTGGCATCCATGTTGTGAGTTTTTTCCACAGGCTTGGGAGTCCTTTTTAGTCCCGCCATGACTGTGTGTTAAAGCCCCATTCTTCTTCATATTTTCTGGTGCATACCCAAGGGACTCCCCAAGAGCATGGTTTGTTGTCATTCAAGCTCACTTAAACTTTGAAAGCAAAATATAATGAGAGATTATTTATTCTTTTCATCTCATTTGGATTAATTAAGAAAATAATCCTCCCTGGACTCTTCTTTAATCCCTTTTCAGACTCTCTAAAATTGAAAATATTGTCAAGTAATCTTGTTTCCCTTCACGTTCATCAAACTAAAATTTTGAAGGCACATCTGTCTAGTGGTAGTTTATCCATTTTTCGGTCCAGACAGATAATTTACAAATAAAGGTATTCCTTAGGATCTTCGGTTCGCTAGGAGAGTATTCTCAGGAATAAGTTTAAACCTTTTTCGGGCCTAAGGGACCAAATTTTTGAAAAAGGGTCATTCTCCCTTGTTTTGGTTTATCTCTTTTTTCGGGCCTTGGAAATTATCTATGAAAAAGGAAACCCCTCAGAGTACATAGTTAATCTCTTTTTAGGCTCCCTAAATATGAAAATATCACCGAGTGACCTTGTTCCTTTCACACTCATTAATTGGTCCAAAAGGAATATCTATTTGGCATAAGTTTAACCCTTTTTCCAACCAATATATTATCCAGGAAAATGGTACGCCTTGAGAGACATGTCTCACCGAGAGAGTTTTCCTAAGTTATATTTTATACTTTTTTGGGCTAAGGGGAATAAATTTAGAAAAAGGTTGAGTCCATAGTTAAGCTCTTTTTAGACTCCTTAAAATTGAAAACATAGTTGAGTGATCTTGTCTCTGTCACACTCATTAAAATGGTTTTGAAGAGATGTCCTTTCGGTATAATTTTAACCTTTTTTCGAACTGAATGGAATAATTACGAAAAAGGAACACCCTGGAGTCTTCTTTTAGTGTTTTTTAGACTCTCTAGAAGTGAAAAACCACCGATCTTACCTTCTCTGGGCTCATAAAACTTCACATGGAAGGAGTCTTGTTGTGTCATCCTTAATCGCATCCCATGTATCATACTTGCGTCTTTGGCCTAATGCCGACTTCATGTCACTATTAACTGAACCTTCAAAGCATTCCTTAAATGCAAGCCTTGTAGCATTTTTTACCCTCATGATCTGACACCTTGACCCATGGAGGAATTTTCCCGAGTGTCCTTATCCTGCACATGTATCCTTGCACTAAGCATCAATATGTTCCATGCATTTGGAAATAGTTTTCTTTCCTACAACACTCGTTCCTCCTTTGTAACGTAGCATTCTTTTATTCTTTTTCAAGCTCGTTAAAAATTTGAAAAAGACAAAAAAATCAAATATTTCAAAAATAGGGGAAGGATATACATTCTCTTTTATTGGCATCAAAATAGTCACCCTTGGACAAAGCACATCCTTCAGTTTGTTCTCCAAGCATTGAGATCTAGTATCACCATATGAAGTTATTCTCATTACATATAGTTGTGTCCTCCTCCATTTGGTTACTCTTCCAAACATATGGAGAGTTTGCGGTGCCTCCTGTATCATAGAATTATGTCAATAATATGCAGCCTGAGTCTCATCATTTTGTTGTTCTTTTGTCCAAGGGAATTTTTATCCAACCTGAGTCAGCCATTCTACAGTTGATTTCTTGACTTTCATGAGCCGACCATCCCGAGAGTCCAATCAAGTTCGGATTCATAATCAATGAAGTTATTTGTTTGATGATAGAGATCCTCCAATCTTTCCCCAATGACATGTCGAAGACCTCGGAGTAATGAGTCTTACACTCCTATTGTACTCCTACCTGATTTTTGAAGATCTAGAAGTTGTTGTGCGAGCTATATCTCCATCCACAGACGTCGATGCTTCCCAAAGATGCATACCATATTGTACTTTTATATCTTCAAATAATTTTGAGATGTATATCCATTGTGTATTGTTCATGGCTACACTTTTATTGGCATACACATTAGTCATGTAGTCATGATTACTATATATATGACATGGATATGCAATCTACTTGATTGGGAGCCATGCTTAGTTCATATGGAGCATGGGTATGCCCGCCTTAGAGATATTATCATTGTTTTGCAAATGACACGCTAAAAAACACTCGTCTCGGGCTCAATCAACTTCATGCCTTCCCATTATGTAAACATATTGTAATGTAGTTCAGCCATCAGTTTCTCTTTTGACCTCACACATTAGGGGGCATCTGTTATAGTCCAAAAATGCCACATCTATGCATCCAAGACATTGGCCCATCCATTTGCATACTTTGTAAAAAATATTTTTGAGGCTTCCTTCTAAAAAACCATTGTTTGGATAGTGTATGTGCTCTATTGCACTATTATCATGCATACACACATATGTTGCATGATAGTTATCCTGCGTTTACCTCCAAAAGTTGCAAAAAATATAAAATTGCATGGAATTCGATGGAGTTTATGGGCTATGGAGGGTTTCTTAACCATTTTACCCCTTATAGCTTGTCCACAAACTGAATAACCATATTTTTCTCATATAAAAAGAGGTATTTGGGAGTCATTTAGACACATGAACAAGAGAATAAGAAAAATCTTCCAAAATCCCTTCCCTTTCATTGCCCAAGATTTGCATCTTGCTCTGAGTTTTAGCCTCATCTTTCCCCTGTAGCCATTCCCCCCATGCAACCCTTGCTCCTTCCCTTTATGTTATGTTGGTTGTAAGAATCTAATGTGGGATTGATGCACTTGGAGCCACGACAGAGGAGCTTGGACTTGGTTTGTAGAGAGGTCAAAAGCAAATGTTGTAATTGTTTTATCTTGAATTTGAATAAAAGAGATTATCTTTGTCACAAAACCATATGTTTACATGTTCTTGTTAATTTGAGAATATATATATATATATATGGGATTTTAAATTGATCAATAGAGATTGTATATGTTGTTACATTGTATTCTTAACCCTTTTTAGGTCATCTTTGGGAGGATATCTTTGATCTAGGAGGCATCAACAACTAGTTGAGGTCTACATCAACCATAAGGATTGAAGGTGCACTCATTAACCCTCTCTTTTGTCTTTATATTATCACTTATTCTAGATGGTTTTGGGGTAGATTAAAGGTAGATAAGTCTTTTAAGGGATTTATCACTCTTCCTATTCCTTAGACCCAGTTTAGTGGGAAATTCCCCATATCAATCTGCCACTTTGTTCTCTTCCCCTTTAATATGTTTGATTTCAAATTCAAAATCACTAATAAACACCATCCACCTGTCCTGTCTAGCATTCAACCTTGGTTGGATGAGCAAATACTTTAGTCCATAGTGGTATGTCATCAAGACAAATCTTCTTCCAAGCAAGTAATGCCTCCACATATTTAATCCATGCACAATTGTTGCGAGATCTAGGTCGTGAGTGACATACTTCTACTCATTATCATTTAGCTTTCTTGATTCATAAAATATCACTTGCCCTTATTACATAATCACTCCATTGAGCCCTTCTTTGCAAGCACCAACACAAACCAATAAGTCTTTTTTAGGTTCTGTGATCTTCCCAAGGGAATTGGTCAAGATATATTCCAGTTTCTAAAAGCTAGCCTCACATTCTAGTGACCATACAAACTTCTTCCATTTTCTCTATAATGAGGTAATGGGGTTACCAATATTGGAAAATATCTTTATAAAAATTTTGCAATACCAAGCCAATCCCATGAGAAACCTTACCTCTATTACATTTCAATGGGCAGGCCAATCCATGATTTCCCTGATCTTCTTGGGATCTGCTACTACTCCGTCTGTTGGGATTATGTGGTCTAAATACTGGATTTCTCTTTGGAAGAAATCACACTTGCTAAATTTAGCATACATATGGTGCTCTTTCAGCACCTATAACACCATTTTGAGATGTTATTCATGCTCTTCTTTAGTCTTGCGATATACCAAAATAACGTATACAAATACTAAGAAAAACTTGTCTAAATACTTGTTGAGCACACTATTCATTAAGCACATAAAAGTGGTTGGTGATTTTTTAATCCCAAATGGAACCACTACAAACTCATAGTGTCTATACCTCATTCTAAAGGATATCTTGTGGATTTCCTCATCCTTGATCATGACTTGGTGGTATCCATACCTTAAGTCAATCTTTGAAAAGATTACAACTCCTTTGAGTTGATCAAAGAGATCATCAATCATAGTTATTGTATACTTATTCTTGATGGTCATCTTGTTCAGTTTTTTGTAATCAATACACAGACTCAAGGTACCATCTTTCTTATTTAAAAACAAGGTTGGTGATCCTCAATGGGGACACACTTGGTCGGGTGTACCATTTATCGCCAAACATATCCTTCAACTATACTTTTAGCTCCACCAATTCAGGTGTGCTCATATGATAGGGTACATAAATTGATGTTGGTTGTAATATCCACAATATAATGGGATGGGATATTATATCCTTCTATGTAATAAATATTCTCTATTCTCTAATATAGTTGACAAATGATCACAAATAGTTTGCATGTTTTATACTAATAGACATGTTTTCAAACATATTACGTATAATACAAACACACCATAAATAGAAGAGACAATATGTGGTATTTTATTTTGAATAAAGATCTGAATACATAAATCCAATGGTTGCTCTGGCAACTGCAATACCTCAATGGAAACACACAATACAAGACAAAAACCTGGAATCATGCCATGGCCTCCTCAAAAAATGAGATCAAACCCTCCAAGTGCCACAAACTCTCCAAGCAAATCACTACAACCCAAAACTGAAAACAAACCCAAGATGAAGCTCCAATGAAGACCATGTATAGATCCTCCTCCTTCTTGTCTAGCTCCAATGGAAATCTTGGATGGATTATCCTCTTGTTTGTCTAGGGTGGATATTGCACCACCGAAACCAAACCAATATTGGAAGGGTTTTTCCCAAAACCTCAATGAAAACGCTGGCTACAAGAGAACTCAATAAGATATCAAATCATAACAATGAGAAGTGAGGGGTTACCCTTATTTTATACTTTTGCAACCCCTTCTATATCCTTCCTCCATTCCTTCTATAAAATCCTCTTTTGGACTACATAAATCCTTCTAGATATTTCCCCTTTTTGACAAAATCAAATGTAACTTCTAGAATTTGCCCCTTTTTTACTATATCAAATATAACCCTTATTTTCCCTCCAATTTTCACTTTAGGATTAAAAGTCACTTTAATAATAATTAAGTAACTTATTAATCTAAAGTTACTTTACTTTCCCTAATGTTACTTTAATATTATAATATCTCCTAACTAAGTGACATTAAATGACCCCCCTTTTCACTCCTATTTCTCCACTAACAAGCCAAAAGGGTCCCTTCTACTACAAAACCGAGGAACTCAAAAATGGGGACATGACAAGTCCTCCCTTCCCAAATATTGGTTGTCCTCAAGAAATGACATCATGACCTAACACTCCATCGACTGATCTAGACTAAAACTGAAAATGATATCGGGATCCCAAGCCACCCTAAAATTTGTGAAGCATCCTTCGCTCAAGACATGGTTTGATAATGTATTGACATAAGAGGCCTCCTGAAAAATTGCCAAGAAGCGAGTCCACTTAGTGATACAATAACTCGATAAACCCATCAATGTACTTCTCTTCTAGGGAACCAATATTATGAGAGAAAGAATTGGCTCTCACCTCCGTGTCAATTGTTTCACTATCTCCTACTGAAATCCTAGGGTCCCCAGATATCCTCATAAAGGAACCACCGTGTTGATGACATGCTACTTTGATCATAGTCGACTGACCATCGTTTCCACTCTGCATCCACAAGTTGTAATGCCTCAAAGGATTGTATCCACTATCGAGGATCATGCCGATCTAACGTACCCCCAATTTAATATCAGACATCATAGAGAAGTCTATGTGGTCACAAAATACTAGGGAATCCACTACACCTAGACTCCAAGTATCAAAGGGAAAGGCCCCAATACTCTAGTACCTACTGTCTACTGCAATCATCCAAGTATCTTCTGGAAATTCTCCCAACATATCATCTTCAAATTCCCTTTGTGTGAACATAAGAACCCTTTAGATGGTAAATTTGCTAGGATTCCAAACTAGCATGTATGATGTAAAGTGCATAGCACTGGTCTGTAAGGTGATAATACAAGAACCCACCTGACTACTGTTGATGAGAAAAACAATCATATGTTGTGTAAGTTTGGTCAACTCCTCGGAATACCACTCCTAATCCTACCAAAATTAAACTCTGGAAAGTCAAAGATGGTGCTCTCCTCTCTAATAATGGTTTAACTGTCAAAAATGTGATATCAAGGTCCCAAACTAATTATGGAAATATACCATCATGTTGACGTTGCACCACTCTGATCATCACCGTTGGACCATCGTGCCCAGTATACATCCTCCTCTCCTAGAACCCCAAGTTGATATCCCTGAAGGGACTAAAGCCACCATCCTGAATCCTCTCATGTGAAAGTGTCACTAAATTCTAAGTCTACAAGTTCATGATTGGCCTCAAGTCTATCCTTCCCTATAGAGTAAGTCTCGACCTCCCTTCTACTGACATCCAAAAAATAAAGTGGACCAATCATTGTCACGGCTTTGTCAACCATCATCTGAAACAATCCATCACTCAAATGAATTCCCGGATCCCATCACCAAATAGGAATTCCACCACTCCTAATACCTATTAATAGTTTTTGTGCCATACTAGTAACCATCAGAGTCAAAATGAGACAAGTTCCTGGTAGGCCATCATCTGGTGGAATCCTAGTACTAGGAATAAACTCTGTGCATGTTGATATGTTTGGATCCTACCAAAATATACCAGGAAATATGTTGTCATCAATGTTCCCAAGTAATTTGGTGAGTCTAAATACCTCCCTGGAAAGTATCTCTATCACATGTGGTGTCTCACACTCATATGAGTACCCAAAATTCCATGTAGAAGGTGGATCATACATAGCCCTCATAATCATATCTCTAAGTGGAGGCTCAGGGAATATATGTGAGAAATATCTATAGTGGATAATTCCATCCACCACTCTGTCAGCTGAAATATCTATGAACTAATCCAATACAATCTATATCTCCTCATGTGCTCCATCTACATAGCCCAAATGAAATAATTTTGACATGGCTATACTCATGTATACCACTCTTGACTGAATTAGGTGAACCCTCCATGTCCCACTGAATATACTGTTGGACTCATAAGGTGGCAATATATTCCACTACCTACCATACTGGAAAGTGATAGGGGTGTTGGTAAACCCCAACAGTATGACCAAGGACTCAATGTAACATCTTAGAGAAACCCTGCATCTATCCTTCTCTGGTGATATCCCACTCAAAGATCAGTCTCTAATGGATATACCTCTCCATGAAGATCATTCATCAACTCATCGATCATGGATGAAAAAAACTCAATGATATGTCTTAAGTCTCTGTATGGAGGTCACCCCAACAAAAACATCCCAAAATCCCATTGCATATTGTTGTATACCACTACACACCACTGTATCAATCACTCTACTAATATCTATTGGACCTAGATCCCAAAGTGATGTATCCACATCTGTCCTATACTCAATCCCCCAGTCAACTGGTGCATATACTTCCTTGTTGGCTCATGATCCCTACAACAAAAAACAGGTGCACAGTCAAAACCCTTTGTTGCAAAACTCTCCTCAAATACCTGCAACTATGAATGCTCCTCATGCAAGATAGTCAAAAGAGGCTCCTCCCTCAAATTATGAGTGCCACTCATCCTCTCATGCATCATGTTGGCTCAGGCCTATGGTGGAGAGAAGTCAATATCAAGAAAAATGCAACAAATGAGGCATATTGGACCAAGAAGGAGAGCGCACCATATTTTGAGGAAAAGAAATGCACGCAACAAGATTTGTGGAAATCTGATGCAGACATGGAGAAACCGAGCCATGTTAGGGTTAGGTTTTTGGAATGTCTTGTAAGGGTTTTTAACCCAATGTTGTAGTATAAATAGAAGAGATCTAAGGTAGACTGAGGCATCTAATATTTTTCAAATCTTTTAGAGAGAACTATTTTGAAGAACCTATTTTGGGGTCCTTGTTGAGTTGAAGTCTGTTTTGAGAGTTGTGGAGCTCATATAGAGTCAATATGGATATGTATATGAGGTTCAAGTTGCAAGATGTGGAACTTGGTGTGATGTTGGTACACCTCACTACTCTCTATTATCCTATTATGTAATGCGCATAATGCCCTGTTGATGAACAAGAATAAATAAAATAACATCTTTGTGGACGTATCCCCAGGAGGGGGTGAACCACGGTAAAACTCCGTGTGTAATGTGTGTGAATGTTTTTACTATTTCTGCAGTTATGATTGAATGGTTAGATATATGAATGAATGGTTTTACTTACATCACGCACTAGAAAAGATATGCAGAATGAATGTTATGAATGAATGAATGAACGAGTCTGATGAATATTGTAATAGAATTCATGGTTAAGTATAAATAGAAGTAAGAAGAACAACCCCAATCCCTTCCAAAAATGTAGACACGTGCGTCATGCACTCAGTCATAAACCATGTCAGGTGAGACAACGTTGTGCACTCTATGTACGGTGTAGCCTTATGGTTTACCAGAAGGGATGATGGTGAAAAGAGTTTTGTTGGAGAACTAAGGTAGAACCCGAGTTATCCCATACATCCAACAAATGGTTCCATTGCCGACTAGAACTCAGAAGGAGAAAAGTATCGAAAGATGGTTGGAAACAAAGTAGTTGGAGTTTCCGCAGAAAGATAATAAGGGTTCTAGGTATACACCGTGCCAATGTATGCAGAGGTATGTGTTTGTTTATTTGCATGAAGAATTTTTCTGTTATTTCTTGAGTTATTACAAGAGTGGATATTAAGGTTGAAGGATACTCATCCCACAAATTGGATTATACCAGTTGAGTGGAGTTCTCATGATATTGCATAATTGGAAAGGACTAATAATAAATTCACACGTGCAATATATTTATGGTTGGACAGTATTATTGCATGGTTTATTACTAGATTTGTAGTAGATACAACAGAGTCATATACTGCTGCAAATCAGGATTTATTGAAGGGAACAAGAGGGAGGTACATCAGGTCTCTTTACACATCTATCAAGACCTTATTACATGATAAAGGTGTGATGACCATGGACTCAGACAACTAGATCACTATGCGTGCATGGAGGAGTTGGGGGAAGCACTAAGGAGGATTTGAGATATGAAGAAGGCGGCTCTGGAGAGAGGCCAGAAGAAGGAAGAAATGGACCCCATCATGATGGATTATGATAATACCAACGAAATCATAAGGAATATAGGTGTGACGTGCAATAGATGACCCTACCACTATAAGATGAATATGAAGAAGAGGGCAGTAGTCGAGTGAAAGGGCTTGGACAGTAATGAGAAAGAGGTAGAGGATCTCTGCACCATGGGGACTATGGAGGATATATTGTGGACCACATATGAGAGGAAAACTAGAGGTCATGGGTCTGACGCAAAAGAAGGCTCTCCAATCCATATCCGAATTAGTGTGGAACCCACAACCCCATGTGCGACAACGAAAACTAAATAAGAAAAAGAAGTTACCCAGTAAGTGATTAGTGGTAGAAGAGTTTTTTTTTTACGTGGGTCCATTAGCAGAAGTATAAATTCATCCAGTAGCAGTCAAGTATCTACACCATGTGGACATGGTAGTTCAACAAATTTAAAAATTGCAGGACAAGATCCAACTATTAGGTTACCACAGTTCTGAGGGGACGGGTCAGATGATCCAAAGAAACATTTGTTCATATGTGAGAAGATATGAGAAGATTACGAATGAGGACACAAAGGTTGCACAGTTGGAAATCACTTTAAGAGACCGCACATTAGACTGGCACATGGGTCTCTCAACAAATAATCCAACGAGAACGAATACAACTATAACAGATGCGAATCAATGAATTTTAGAAACCTAGCTCAAAAGACCAGTTTATGAATGAAATGATAGAGATTAAGAAAAAACTGGGTGAATCAATTTGGGAAGTGGACCAGAAGTTCAAGAGGCTAAAAGGTAAGTTAAAATACAATATTAATGATACACAACATAGACATTTGTTTTTTAATTCTCTGTTGCCACACTTGAAGTATCCTTTGAGACAACATAAATTCCAAAGTCAGGGTGAGGCCCTGCAGGACACCTTACAGCTAGAGGAAAACCAGTACAAACATACAAATCTATCTATGGAAGAGCTGAAGCAAGATTTGAATAACTTAAAATTCCATTTGAATCAAAACAAAGGAAAGGAGAAAAGAGAATATGTCTGGTGTACAATGTGTAGGATAGAAGGCCATCACAAGAATGAGTTTCCATTAATTTTGCAGTATGTTGGAGTGGGTATGCCAAACCATTTAGCTTCAGGGGGACCATAGTGCGAGATTCGAAAGACACATGGGCATGATCCCTATCATTTCCTCCTGATGCAGAAATATCAGACTGTATTGAAGAGCACATTTTGTAACTTTTGTAAGTCAGTTGGACACAACGACAAGGATTGTATAACATTGTAGATGATGAAAGAAAGGATTGCATATACATACAGGGTGCAGGCTGAAAATGTAATAGGACAATCTGCATAGTAGCCACATTATAACACTGTGAAAAAACCGCAATACAATCCCGCATAGCAGTTTGAAGCACAACCACAGTATAATGTAAAACAATTTCAAGGGAAACAATAATATAATCCTGCACAACAATGCGCAACACCACATCAGTACAATAACCTGCAGTTGTAGTATAACCAAGGACCCCAGTATAACACACCGCATGGAGATAATCAAGGAAATAGAGGAGGATGTCATGGAGGAAGAGGCTTTGGAGGAGGTCAAGGATGAGTTTTTTGTCATAACTATTAGAAACCAGTGCATTATGCAAGACACTTCCCACAACCACTTGCGACATGTATGTATTTTTTCACAACAAACCATGAAACAAAAGACTGTCCAACACTGTTGATAAAAATAAAACACAAGAGGAACCAAACTAATCAGAACGTGAAATGGATCGAGGTGGAAAATAGAGAAGAGGACAGGAAGAGGATTAACATAGTGACTAGAGGTGGATATAAGACAGGAGAATATACAACCAAGAAGGATCAGAACCAATACCAGTGAGCCAGGAAGAATACAACACCTAAACAAAAGGTTGATGCATGCAAATAAAAAGAGATATTCAAGGAATATAGACAAGATATCTTGAAGGAAAACATTGCGTCCACTTTAGGAATGAAACCAGTAGATGAGGTACTATTTAAGGACATGCCTTCATTATTTTATCAGACCAATCAAGAGAAGTCTTCAGAACAAGTAAGTAAATTAAGAAACTTTTTGGGAGCTTGTGTCAAATTAACGAATGATAAAAATTCCTTACAAGTACTACAAAATTTGTTAGAAAAGTGTAATCCTGGGGAAGAGGGGGTAAAAAGAGTAAATCAGGTCTATAAGAAGAGAAGAACCAGCAGGGAGTTCAGAATGAATGCTAACATAGGAGATTTTAATATGGGGGATATTATACTAGACTTAGGGTCTGAAGTCAATGTTTTGTCAAAGAAAACTTGGGAAGCTATGGGATAACCTCAAATGGGGTATTCACCTATTCATTTGAAGTTGGAAAATCAACAAAAAGTGGTGCCAATTGGGAGGTTGAAGAAGATGCCAGTAGATCTATATGGTGTGCGCACCATCGTTGATTTCAAAGTCATTAACATAGTGGAAAATACTCTGCCATATCCAACACCGTTGGGTCTGGATTCATCCTTTGATATCTAGGATATTATCAACTTGAAGACAAAGAAGATGATATTTGAGTATGGATAATACAAATTTATTTCACCATTGGATCCCTCAGAAGGAGGCAGGTATGTGGAACCTACAACGGATAATATTCTTACAAAAGATGTGAATCAGCTATAGAAAACTACCATGCACGAAGAGGATTATATCAACCCAACTGCAGATGGAATGCTCAGTTGGAGGAGTATTAGTTCTTGTGCTTTAGACTCTGACATAGGACTAGAAAACTAGCAACAATGACTACATGAATCATCTACCAGGAGGTATGCCAAAATGATGTGCACACTAAGATGGGTTGGTACAGAGGTAAGAGAACCACATAATTTTTATGGATTGAATGATTTAGAATACTTTTTAATAAAATATCAGGTAGAGGTTATGGAAAATTAGATATTACCAGTGTTATATATTTATTTAAAATCTACACCTGCAAGATGGCGGGGTACACACAAGGCAAAGATCAACACTTGTTTTCCATTCAAAAGGTTACTACGCATAAGATTTAGTGAAGATCGGGAACACAGATATGAGGAGAAATATGAGGGATTTGGACAACCTCAAGAGAATATAGAAAAGTGCATAGTTAAATGGATATTAATACCACCATAAGAATGGCCACACCATTTTAGTCACACACTAGAAGGCATTTTGAAGAACTAGTACATAGAACAGGGACAATGCAAAGAAACTACTAACTGGGAAGAGATATAAAATAACTTTGTAGTTACATTTTCCTTTGAGCATGACATTCCAGAGATTGATACAATATTGAAAGTGGTAAGAGACAGGATATTTGAAGAACTAGAGTTTGAAATAGTTCCAACTAGGACCAACATATTAGAAGCAGGATAGAAAAACAATAAAACAATTGCTACATTGTTATCATGTCGTAGAAGCAAAAGAACTAGCATAAGATAATTCATCTAATATCCAGATCCTAGAAGTGGAAGGTGAAAGGGAAGTAGAAGGTCCCAAGATATATTCAGAATATTATGCTTCACCATTAAATATTAAGGAGGTAATTATTGGAATTGTAGACAACCCAAAGATGGAAAGTATTGAAGATTATTGGGATAATCAGACAGTATAAAGGATTACATAATAGATGTACGAATACAGTGCCTTATTTCCAGCAACATTCTCAAAGATGAAGGGGTTAGTAGGATATCTAGGAGAGATTAATATCTCATTGAATCTAGAAGCAATACCTATCAGATAGAGGTCGTACATATTGAATCCAATATATAAAGAGAAGGTGAAGACAAAAATTGACAATATGCTAGAAGATGGTGTTATAGAACTTGTAGAAGAGTTGGAATAGATCATTCCTATGGTGGTGAAAGAAAATAAGGAAGGAGGAATAATGATTTGTGTAGACATGAGAAAATTGAATTATGCTTGCCTACATGATCCTTTTCCTACCCCATTTATAGACGACGTTTTGGAGAATGTAGGGGGTCAAGAAGATTATTCTTTTACAAATGGATTTCCAGGTTACATCATATTAAGATAGCACCTGAAGATAGGCATAAGAAAACATTTGCTATAGAGTGGGGCTCATTCTAGTATACAATTATGCCATTCGGATTGAAGAATGCAACATCCATTTTTTCAAGAGTAGTAGACTAGTAGTAGCATCTTTTAAAGACTTTATTCATAATTTTTTGGAGGTTTACTTGGATGATTGGATAGTTTTCAATCTGTTAAAGGATCATGTTGAAGTATTAAGGATGATGTTGGATAGATGCAGACATTGTCAGATATCATTGAACATTAAGAAATGTATTTTCAATGCATCTTTTGGGATTTGTTTAGGACATGTGGTGTGTAAACAAGGCCTACTGGTTGATCTTGCTAAAATTGTTGTCATAATTAACTTACCACCACCAAATTCAGTGCACCAATTGAAGAGTACATTGGGCCATAGAGGGTATTACAGAAAGTTCATAATGGGATATGCACAGTTTACTGTGCCAAGGGAGAATTTGTTGAAGAAAGATACTAAGTATTAGTGGAATGATGAATTCAAGTAGAGTCTCGATACTTTGAAGGAGAATATCGTTACTGCACTGATTTTAGTATTTCTAGATTGGGATAAAGAATTTCATGTGCATGTGGATGCATCTACAATAGCATTAGGAGAAATATTAACCCAACTAGGATAAGGTGATATAGATCACCCTATTTCATTTTCAAGAAGAAAGTTATCTGATTCGTAACATAACTATAATACTACAGAAAAGGAATGGCTAACTATGGTGTACGCTTTGCAGAAATATAGACATTACTTATTATGCCAACATTTCAATATGTTTACATATCATTCAACTCTAAGATACTTAGTCAATAATCCAGTGTTGGGGGGAAGGATATGTAGATGGATACTCTTGTTTCAATAATTTTACTTTGAAGTTGTGGTGAAGCTCGAAAGATTGAATGACAAACAAGATCACTTATCCAGGATAACTAATGGAGAAAAACCTAGTAACTTGGAAGACAACTTTCCAGATGCACAATTGTTTTCAGTACATATAGCTGATGAGTATTTTTCTGATATCATTGAGTTTTTGAGTACAATATTTGCACCAAGAGGATTTACTATTGTGCTGAAGAAAAATTTGGTAGTCAGAGCTACAAATTATTAGTTGATTGCAGGTCATTTATACAAACTAGGAGCATACAACATCTTGATAAGATGTGTGATGGATCATGAAAGACCCATTATTTCGGCAGAGGCACATGAAGGAATTGTAGGAGGGAATTACACAGGAAAAGATACCGCGTAGAAGGTATTTTGTGAAGGATTATGGTGGCCAACAGTGCACAAGGATTCAAAGGAATACTGTTACAAGTGTGATGTTTGTCAAAGAGTTAGGAATCCATCCAAGAGGGATGAGATGAAACTAAGACCACAAGTTAATTTATAGGTGTTTGATAAATGGGAAATAGATTTTGTAGGTCTAATTATTCCACCAGCAAGAAGATCAGGGGATAGATACATTATTACAATGACTGAATACTTGACCAGATGGGTTGAGGCAATGCCAGTGAAGGATTATAGTGAAAATACTACAGTTCATTTTTTATTTGAGAATGTAGTGACAAGGTTTGGATGCCCAAGAATATTGATGAGTGATCAAAGGAATCACTTCATCAACAATACAATTGAGGAAATACTTGAAGAGTTTAAGATATACCACCAGAAGAGTACTCCTTACCACCCTCAAGAAAATGGAACAGTGGAAGCCTTCAACAAGATTTTGGAGAATGCCTTAACCAAGATTTGTAATGTGAACAAAGATGATTGGGATTTGAAGGTACCAATAGTAATTTGGGCCTATAATACTACCTGAAAGATTCTAACATGGCAGACACCATTTAGGTTGGTGTATGGAAAGGAAGAAATAGTTACCATAGATTATTTGATGCCCAATATTCCATTAGCAACAATGACAGATATGGCAGAAAGAGGCGTAGTGAAGGAAATATTGGCCCAATTGATGGAATTGGAAGAGGATAGAATCATAGCAGGATTTAATCAAGAGGTACAGAAAGCAAAAGATAAGGCATGGAATGAAAAACATATCAAGAAGAATACTTTTAAGGAATGAGATATGGTTCTCCTCTATGACAGTAAGTATTTGCAGCACCCAAGAAATCTCAGAATGCATTAGCTAGGGCCATATTAGATAAATTCTATCACATATGGAGGTGATGTACAATTGCAAGACTTAACATGCAAGGAATTTCAAGGAATGGTGAATGGTAGTCGAATGAAATTGTATAGGGAAATTTGACCTACTAACTCTCAGTAGTTGCAGTGCAACAAGTAGACTTGTACATATTGTAAATAGTAGGAATTAAAAGAAGAAAAAGTAGAAAAAATGAAGAAAAATCCAAAAAATAGTTAGAGGAATAAGTGATACTTGGGGTAATGACAACGCGCAGGGGACAGAGAATTGGTGTGACATAATTCAGACTACTTCACACAGGAAAATTAGACATCATAGGACGGAACAAATAAATAACCGAAAAATCAAAAAACAAGTGAATAGAAAAGAACGAACGCATCCAAATATTAATGACAAGGTTTGTAAAAAGGGAAAAGCTAGGAAGTGTTCGACACTTAGTGATTTTTGAGAAACGGAGTACTTGAGAGAGTGAAGAAAGGGTGATTGATAAAGAGATATAGGTATTCATGCATAAGGAAAGTAATATGGCACCCTCGAAGGTTGGCGCTCTCGGACGAGTAAGAGTGACCCGACAATCAGGAAGGAAGGACGAAAGAATGGTAGAACTAGAGAGTTTTTTGGAGCTAGAGGATTTTACAATGTCAAAGACTGAATCCATTAGTCCTATCAATATAAAAGAATAAATATCAAGTGTAGAATAGGTGCAAGAGGGTCAAAGCAGGAAAAACCCTAACCGTGGGGCAAACCCTGATCCAAAAAACCCTGCAAAAGAGGAGGAAATGGACAAACATAAACATAAATTTTTTGCAGAGGAAGTCCTGGTCAAAGATATTATAGGTCAGCAATAAATAGAGGGTGAAGAAGAAGAAGAAGTCGAGGATGAATCTATAGAAGAAAACCCAATTGTTGGCCAGAAGAGGAAAACACCAGGCGTAGTATAAATCACTTTACCTTATCTTCCACATGTTTTAGTTGCAGTGGAAGACATGCTAGGAAAGGTGTTGAAGTTAAAATATGTAGATCATGATGTAACAAATATAGCAAAGTTTCCTGACCTTGCACAGGAAATTTACTTGGAAAACAAGGGGGAGGTAGGACCCTTAGGGAAACCCATTTTGGAGCCTGCGCAATTGATCACAGGTCTATACAACTTGGGCATCATGAATTTGCTATACATACCACATTTTAGGCATGGTAAATATGTAGGCCTTTGTGTGAAGCAAATGATGGCCAGGGTACATGGAGGTATCCTATGGATGGATAGTTTAGTCCCTATAGATGTAGATATCATATCCAATATTAAAGGGTTTCCTACCAACGGTGTAAAACCAGAAGAGTACATGGAGAACAAGGCAAGGGACAAAGAAATTGCAAAAGAAGTTAAAGTGAAGTTCGGGACAAACAAGGGAACCAGGGAAATAATAATAAAGGACATCAATGACCCTGCGACTAATTTTTCCACAAAGCAGTAGTTGTGCAATGTGCAAATGATGTAGTATTCAAATGCGCACCATATTTGTTGAACTAGTTTTTGATAGATTGTAGGGATGCACAGGATAATGGGACATAATTCCATTATTCCTGATTATTGATACTGATAGCTTTGGTAGGCTAGAAAGAGCCCAAATTTTCATCCTTTCTGGACAAAAAAGGGAAAATTTGTGCAACGTGGTATGAAACCTTATGGTAGGAAAAATACAATAAGAACCAATATACAAACATCACATTATTTTCCATGTTCTTGGAAGATATGCAGCAGAAGACAACCAATGTCTAGAGGATCCCAATTGAAGTAGTTCAATAAAATCAATGGATTTCCAACTTTAAATTTTCAAGACACCATTTGTGGATTTAGGCCAGAATGGATCCAAAGAAGAAGTGGCTGGAAATGAGGTATTGTACAAGTGACTGGATGGAATTAGACTAGATCGTGATGGACTGGCCTACACACAGAAGAAAGGAACAAATCCTAAGGATCAAGAAGAATCAAGAACATCAAAGAAGAAAAAAATTCTAGTAGAAAATACAAGGAAGGTTGTAGAGCACGGTGAAGCCTCAGGAAGTAGCGTAGCAAGCAATAAACCAAGAAAAAAAAAATAATTTGTCGAGGGAAGAAGTGAAAGAGGATATTGAGAAGGGGGATATCTCTCATACAAAGGAAGTACAAGTTGAGGAAGAAAAAAAGAAGAAAATGAAGGCACAGACCTGAACCCATGAGGATTGGAACATAGGAGGGAGAAATAAGGAAAAATATGAAGTATCACAAGAACCCTCTAGTACTTATTATTACAAAATACGATGCAAAATTCATCACAGGTAAAGTATAGGATAGAGGGAAAAATGAACTACTTGCAGCAGAGGAACACTGATAGGATATTATGGAAACGGTGAGATCGGAAGAGC
>CBVK0101518984.1:0-11122 GCA_900067695.1 Picea abies
TGTAGCTACATAAGGTAAGTCCACATCCCTCCGTCACAAGCCTCCACGTACTCCATTGATCCTCCTAATCATTGTACTCCACTGGGTTAGCTGCCCCTTGCAAGAACACTATCGTAGCCCAAGCATCCTCGAGCCAACTCCAGGCCTCCAAACAAGAATCCAAACAACCCCATGCCATCTAAGGCTTGATGCCCTCCTCCAAGATGCACAACACTCCTCCCAAGTAGGGTGTTCTCCAAGCAAGTGAACTCTCCATGTGGCCACAATGAAGGGTGTCCATGAATTTGTCAAGAGGACTCCAACACCTAAGGGAAGAATACCAAGCCAATACCTAACTGAGGTCAAGCAATCATTGAGTACCTAACTGAGGTCAAGCAATTATTGAGTACCTAATTGAGGTCAAGCAATCATTGAGCAAGCTATCTCCACCATGCAAATCCATTATAGACCATCTCTTGTGCGCCAATCCATCTTGGATCATTCGGGGGATGAACATACACCATGCATCCCAATACTCATGAAGCACCCCAAACATGGTGTAAACACTTTTGGCGTAACCCGAAAAACTAACAAAGAGCCCCTTGCTTCTTTTGGTGCAATGAAGACTCCTTCCATCTCTTTGATAACCTAGGTTTAGAGGATGCCATGTACAAGTGGGATGGACTATTTAATGCAACAAATCTAATGCATGTAGATGGTCAAGTGAAAGGAGATGTCCTACTTGATGAGGGCATGCTCCTTGTGGTGAAAGTCATGTTTGAAGAGGACATCCTATCCATCATGGATGTCTTGCATATGAACGATATTATGGGAAATCATGCAATTATGTGTTGTATGCATGCTACAAGATATGACAATGTGAGGTTTGAGGAGCATGATGTGTAGTACATGTAATAGGATGTGCAACACGATGATGACATTTAGTCGAACATGGATGACAAGTACATAGATGGAACTAGTTTGATTATCAAGATAGTGTAAGCACACTCACAATAATGCGTATAGCTAGTGAAAAAGAAGAGGAGACGGATCTCCCAAATAGAGTTTGTGAGGGAGGAGGAGATGAAGTAGATGAGTATGAAGCTAACAAAGATGAAAAAGTTGAAGCAAATGGAGTAGTATGAGTGGAGGGGGTTCCACAATCCCTATTAGTATGCTTGATCTAGAAGGAACTCATAGTAAGAATCAATTACATGCTATGTATACATAGTTTGGTTTCTGTTGTTTACTTTTGTTATTTCCAAGAATCACAAACAAAAAAGAGTTGTATTGAAATTCTATTTCAATTGTCCCCAAAGATGTATTGGTGTTAAACCACCAAACATTTTTGCTAAACACTTTGGATGTGGAGATCCTTTATACGACTTGTAGAATAGAGATGGTGTTAAAACTATTTTGAGATTTTCTAGACACTATAGAGGATTCATCAAGAACTTCTATCAATTTTGGTCACCCTTTGGTTTTGTTAATGAAGAAGAATGTTAGGTTCTAGTAGAATGAAGTCCAACAAACTAGCATTCAAAGAGATCACGTTTAGTGGATGAGTGATAAATATGTGATTTTAGTGAAAGAACACTGATCCTAACCTCGATCATGAGATACAAAAAAACCGTGGAAGAGTTCAAGTGGAGTAATGGTACTCATGCTAGCATTTATAAATGACGAAGATTTGTCACTGATGTAAGATAATGGTAACGCAGACTCAAATGAGGTTACAATAAAAATGGATGGGTTAGATGTTAGCCTCAAATTAGACCCTTGGTATTTTTTTTTTCATGCGGTTCATGACATCGGATATCGGTGCTCGCTACATCCACGAAAACCCCCCTCGAAATCTGCAAGAGAACATAGGGAGGCCGAGTATTTTCGGAATATTGGGGGCTCAACAACAAGAGCATCTTATAGACCCATTTAAGGGCACAACATGTCACTCACAAGGAATTGAACCTAGGTGGGGAGGGTAACAATTATTCCTCCCAACCACCCAAGCTACATCCAATGGACATTAAAAAGTTTGGAGGACATGGGGGTGGGCTTCGATCCACTTATGTGTGCCCCACAATATTATTTAATATAATATCTCTGGGTGCAACCACACATTCGACCACTACCTCAAGGTGCCCTCATGGCTCCAGGTTAGACCCTCATGACAATTAAATTAGACCCTTGGTCATATTTTGAATTGTATTCTAATTTTTGTTGAGATTTGTGTACCAAGGAAAGTGGTCCCTCTGTGTTTGTGAGTCTCTAAACACAAAGGGGGAGAGTGTTACCCTCATGCTATTACTTTATGTTCTAATTTCACTTTGAATTTATTCACGTAAGTCATAAAGCGAAATTAGTCACTTAGTCATAAAGTGACATTTAATTCACTTAAGTGTGAATTAATGAACATAAAGTGGAACTATGGAAATTTAAGTGAGTTTATGAGATCTAATATCATCCATTGATTTTGGAGAAAGGCTTAGATCCAATCTGAGCCCTTGGTTTCTAGGTTAGCCTTAAGGATTAGGCTAAAGGAGGCAAAGGAGGGTAAAGTGAGATTCACTGTTCACTTTTGAGTTTGGAGTGAAGGAGAGGCAGAGAAGAAGAGGACTTGGGCACATTTCTTGAGGAGAAGATGGGCGCATGAGGTCTAGGATGCACTAAGTGAGAAGCTAAGGGTGCAAGGAGAGGATATGAGCTTGAGCTTGGAGAAGGGCACAACCTTAGAGTAGGGGTGCACTTCTGGTAAGCTAGGGGCACAAGGTTAGGTGAAGGGTGCACACAATTGGAGTGGGCACACTCTTGTGGAGAGAGGGAGCATTATTGTGTGAGGGCGCACTCTTGTGGAGAGAGGGAGCATTATTGTGTGAGGGCGCACTTGATGGTGTAGCAGGCAAGCCAAGGAGGAAGTTGTGAGAAGCAAGGGCGCACCACAGCATTGGGTGCATTCTCCAAGGCAAGGGCGCAAGTCTACACCACTAGCAGGCAAGCAAAGGCATAGCAAGAGAAGGGGGGCGCACCAAGGCAAAGGGCACCTTTGTTCAAAGGCTAGCAGGCACACGTTTTGAGGGACTCCATTGCAAGCTTGAGAAGAAGCTTGGATTGTATCAGGTTCCTTGTGTATTTACTTGTTGTAGCCTTTGCTTTCAAATCTCCATATATATATATATATATATCTATCTCTATTATTGGTTTTCCCCATGGGGGTTTTTCCAGGGTCATGTTGACCAAAAACTCATGTGTTCATTTGTCATGTTTGCTTAGAATTTTCAGCTTGTAGTTGTTAAAGATTCTAGAGGTGTGTTTGATGTTTAATGCATGTTAAAGAAGGCTAACTTGGATAACAAAACCTTTTATAATTAAACCTCATAACAAGTGGCATTAAAGAGCATCAAACCAAAGTTTGTGGGCAGATTTCAGAGTGGGTAAAGTTCAGATCTGGTGGGCTGTTTTGGACAGCGAGAAAACTGTCCTAAAACAGTGAGAAAAACAGTTTGAAAGTACCTAGACTTAGTGCCCAACAAGAGGTCATATGACAAGCCTGTTAGGCAGCCTATAGGACCTCAAATTTCTTCATCGTATCAGAGCCTAAGGGCAAGTGAGTGGCTGATTTTTGGAGCAAACAGTTGGCAGATTTTTCACTTGCGTGGAATCTTCTTTTTCACACTTGAGTTGTGTGTTGGAGGCTTTGTTGTGTTGGTCAGTGTTGCTCAGTTTTACTTGGTTAGAGTGTATCAGTTTTAACATCATATGGCAGCCATGTTGGTGGCAGGTTTGAGGGTGGAGGATGGGCTTGCAGGGGCTGGGAATTGGTCCTCATGGAAAGCCAAGATTGTCTTGATTCTAGAGGAGGGAGAGTTATGGGATATCGTGGAGAATCCTGTTGTATCTCCCACAGATGTTGTACTCATGGCTAAGTTCCGTAAAAGGAACATCAGGGCCAAGAGGACTATCCTGGATGCGGTCAAGGACCATGTCGTACCTCATGTGTCTGGTAAGGACTTTGCATTTTAGATGTGGCAGTCTTTGTGTGGTCTGTACCAGAGCCCTAACCAGAATCGAAAGATGGTGCTTCAAGAGAAGCTAACAGGCACCAAGATGACGAAGACAGTACAATTACCTCATTTCTCATGAGATTTTCTCAGATTCGTGATGAGTTGGCAATGGTTGGCTAGATAGTAGATCCCTTAGAGTTGGTGAGGACAGCCTTAAATGGCTTTTCCAAACCTTGGGAGAGTTTTGTACGGGGCATTGTGGCTAGAGAGCATATGTTCAGTTGGGAGAGGCTCTCGGATGACTTTGTGCAGGAGGAGCTTAGAGTTGGCTCCAGATCTTCTAGTCAGCAGTGGGGTGAGGATGGTGATGACGATGATCTTGCTCGTTTGGCAAAGGGCAAGAAGAAGACCAAGCAGTGGCGCAAGGGTGGGGCCAAGCAACAACAATTGAGACAGGGTGAGCAGCAGAGGGATATGAGCAAAGTGAGATGCTTTGCTTGTAACTAGTTGGGACACTATGTTGGACAGTGTCCCAAGAAGAAGAAGAAGTTGGGTGGTACTGCAGCGACAACAAAAGAGGATTTTATCGTTCAGTTTCAGAGGGAGTGCTCCTTGATAGTTTGTTGTTCGAGAGTTGAGACGCCATCCAACATCTAGTATATTGACAATGGAGCTTCGAGTCACATGTTAGGTGTGAGAGAGCACTTCACTGATCTCAGAGATCCAGAGATTAGGTTGGAGATAGTGCTTGGAGACGACACCATTGTTAGGGCGGCCGGGCGTGGCACAATATCATTTCAGAGGGAGTGTATGTCACCCTTGGTGTTCAGGGATGTATTGTATGTCCCGGGGTTGAAGAAGAATCTTATTTCAGTTTACTCCATCCAGGATAGGGGGCTTGAGGTGTCCTTCAAAGGGACAGAGGTCCTCATTCACCCTAAGGGGTCCAGTGTCACTTCTGGCAGAGTGATTGGGATGCGAGAGGGGAACCTGTATAGATTGCTTTTCCAACCCTTGTATGCTTTGACAAGTAGCAACAACAACAATCAATTGTGCGAGCTATGGCATAGTCAGATGGCTCATTTACACCATGGGGCTCTGAGATCATTGAGAGAGATTGTGACGGGTATGCCACAGTTCAACGTTAAGCATCAAGAGGTGTGCAAAGAGTGTGCTCTTGGGAAGTACACCATGACCGTCTTTCCCAGCAATGATAGTAGATCAGTTGGGGTACTAGACTTGATACACACAGATGTGTGTGGGTCCATGTCACGAGTTTCCTTGGGTGTTTGGGAGTATTATGCTACCTTTATTGACAACCACTCGAGGAAGACTTGGATCTATTTCCTGAAGACCAAGAGTGAGGTCTTCAAGAGGTTCCAAGAGTTCAAAGCTTTTGTGGAGAACCAGACAGGAAAGAAGATCAAGGTCTTGCAGTCAGATAATGGAGGTGAGTATACCTTCACGGAGTTTGCAGAGTTCTGTATCGAGCAGGGTATCAGAAGGCAGTTGACCGTTCCTTACAACACGCAACAGAATGGGGTTGCAGAGAGGAAGAACAGGGCCATAGTGGGTGCAACGAGGAGTATGCTGCATGATCAGGCACTGCCATTCTACTTGTATTGCATTTTATCTGCAGAACATGAGTCCCCATAGAGCTTTGGGGAGGAAGATTCCTGAGGAGGCCTTCAGCGGGAGTAGGCTTGATGTTGAGCACCTGCGCATATTTGGGTGCTCGACGTTCTCTCATGTCCCATTAGAGAAGAGGACAAAGCTAGATCCCACTGCAAAGAGAGGGATACTAGTTGGATACTCAAGAGAAGCTAGCTTGAGAAGAAGCTTGGATTGTATTAGGTTCCTTGTGTATTTACTTGTTGTAGCATTTGCTTTCAGATCTCCATATATATATCTATCGCTCTTACTGGTTTTCCCCATGGGGGTTTTTCCAGGGTCACGTTGACCAAAAACTCATGCGTTCATTTGTCATGTTTGCCTAGTATTTTCAGCTTGTAGTTGTTAAATATTCTAGAGGTGTGTTTGATGTTTAATGCATGTTAAAGAAGGCTAACTTGGACAGCAATACCTTCCATAATTAAACCTTATAACAAGTGGCATTAAAGAGCATCAAAGTAAAGCTTGTGGGTAGATTTCAGAGTGGGTAAAGTTCAGATCTGGTGGGCTGTTTTGGACAGCGAGAAAACTGTCTTAAAACAGTGAGAAAAACAGTTTGAAAGTACCTAGACTTAGTGCCCAACAAGAGGTCATATGACAGGTCAAATTTCTTCAATTTTTCTTTACTGCATGTGGTTGATGGTAGTGTTATTATGAAGTCTTGTTATTTTAATGTGATGATGTACTTTATTACAAAGTGGGTTGTAATGAATATAAAATACAACAATAATAATAAAGTAAAGGACATAACCTAACTAAGGGACATCTATTCACCTCCGTGACTAGTCAATGCATATAAGTATATCATCACAAGGCTCATTGTATCAATCAATCTCACTTATTCATTTATCAAGTATATAATTATTATCTTATATGGATTTCAACTCTTTGTCCTTTTGATGTTCAATATTTCTTCATATATGAACTATCCTTCATTAAATTGGTATCAGAGCCCCTTCTTGGGCACTTCCACTGATTCTGGCTTTTGGCCACCCAAATTTTTTCAGAGTTTCTTTGATCCCTTCGTTTTTTACCACAAACCTGCCTCTGGCCATTTTAAGTTCAGAAATTCCATTGAAAAATAAAAATCAGTCCACTGCTAACAAATGTGTATCCTTGGCAATGGCTTGCATAGGCCTAAGCTTTTCTTTTTCTTTGCTAAGTTAATGTTTTCCATTTTAGAGTAGAGAAACCTTATCTTTAAAATTGGCTTTGAGTTTATACTAGTACACAATATTGCTTGCTATAATCAAAGTTATCCATTTTTCACTGTATACAATTCTAGAATTTGTTCAGCAGTACAATATCATTAGTTCATTCATATTTGCATTTGCTTTTTCACAGGTTGCTTCAGCGAAGAAAACAACCACAGAATAGTATTGATGTCCTTTGGCTAGGCACATCTGGCCCTTATATACATTTTCCATTAATGGCTCTAAAGAAAGGTACCATCTATATGCTGAACTTAATAGCTTTTGGTTTCCCCTGAAATAAATGCAACATATTTTGTGTTTTTTTCTTTCAAATAGATGGTGGCACTTTTTAAACTTTTACTTCAAATATTGCGCAGCATATCTGTAATAGTCTTTTAGCCAAAGATGGTAGATCTTATATGCGTCCTTGCAGGAATCACTGCAAATAGATTAGGACCTCATATAAATGCAAACAATTAGGACCTAACAAGAACTTTAAGTATGACTGCAATCACATGGATCAACTTGCCTTTTCACTCCAACTTGGATACAAATTTCACCTTTTTGATTGTTTGTTATATACTCCAATCCTACGCTGTGGGGGAGCGCCCCCCACCCCCCTCGAACCCGCTCCCGAAGCGCACTCCCTTGTTGAAAAATGCGCTCCCTGGTTTTTAAAGGAGTTTTCAGGGAGTGAACGCTCCCTGGATGCTCCCAGTGAAAAAATGCTCCCAGCAGGCCTGCGCACGTGAGGAGGTTATTGGGAGTTTTTTTTTTCTTTTTGAGAGAAATGAAGCAAGGGAAAGGTAGCCTAGGGTTAGGTAAGAGGTTAAAACACTCATTCACTCCTTTTTCTCTCATTCTATTTCTCATTTCATTCATTTCACTCATCTTTGCTAAGAGGGTTTTGAGAGGGTTCTTGCTAGTTCTTGAGGAGATTGAAGGGTTTGGAAGGAATATTGAAGGCTCCCATAGGGAGATTGGAGAGCTTGGAAGAGAGATTGAACTTCGAAGGCTACCATTTGTGAGAGCTTGGAAGGGAGATTGAAGGCTACCATAGTCATATTCAACCACCATTGGAGAGCTAAAGAGGTAGGCTCTTAAGCCCATTTTTCTTCCTTGTTTTTTTTTTTTTTTAAATGCATGTGTCGTAAACTAGTATATTATGCTATGTTGAATATTTGAATGTTTTCTTGTCCTACTCTTTCCAATTTCTCTTCCATCATTCTATTGCAGGTAACAACTTATTATCAAGGGCCAAGGTTCAACATTCATGATGTTGATGTCAATCTGTTATGCCATTTTGGTTCCATTTTTAATTATAATGATGGTGGTGGGAAGTTCACATCGAAATACCCATGATAGTGATGAAGAAATAGAAGTGGACAATCACATACCAAGGAGAGGAGGAAGGAATGGGAGGGGATGAAGACAATGAAAATGATAGTGATGGTCATGATCCCCAAAAATCCAAAGAGAGGTACACACCTCTATGTAAGTATGTCACAAAGCTCAGTGAAGGGAAAGGGAGTGGAATAGGGAAATTTATATGCCACCATTGTCATACAGAATACACAGGTTCCTCTTCTCGTGTGAGAAAGCATCTATGTGGGTCTATGTACTGGGATGAAGGTAAGAATATAGGAATCAAAGGCTGTGTGAGTATCGATCGTAAAGATAGACTCAAATACCAAAGGGAAGAGGAGGTAGCACAAAACAAAGCCAAAAAACCAAAGGTTGAACCTGAGAATGCACAAAGAATGTTCACTAGTTGAGGCGCATCCCCCCATGGTAGTGCATTCTCGCCTTCGTCTTCACCTAGAACACTATTAGATTTCCTTGACCAAGGTTGTAGAGATGACGTGGATGCAAATATTTTCAGGTTTCTCTATGCATGTGGTATACCATTCAATGTTCTTCGCTCACCATATTGGCATGACATGAAATGGTCCAAGCCATCAATGGTGCCCCTAAAGGTTATAGGAGCCCCGGGTATGACAAAGCTAGAACCTTGGGACTTGACAGGGAAAGAGCCAAAATCCAAGGTGCTCTAGGAAAATTTACAAATGATTGGAACCTACATGGGGTATCAATTGTATTTGATGGTTGGAAAAATGTGAAAGGCAAGCCATTGATAAATATTCTTGGTGTGTCTGCTAGTGGTGTGATTTTCCTTTTAGCCATGATTACTCAAATCACTACAAAACATGTATTAATATTGTAGATGCCTTGCTTAAAACCATTCAAGAGATTGGGCCCTGTTGCCGCCTTATACACACCTGGGAGACGTGGAAGAAATCTTCAATCCACTCGGTGTATCCTTGGGGGCAAATGAGAGTTAAGCTGCTGTCGCCTTATCCTCAACTCCTTCGTCTAGGCTAACTCCTAGCGAAGCCAAGGGGGGTAGTCCCTAGCAAATATACTAAGGCTTGAACTAAATTAAGTACAAGAAATAAATCTAGGAGTTTTATTCTTTCATCAACCAACCATAAAGTGAAAATACACAGATCAATTATTCACCATGATATATATATTAAGCATGTACTTGCATAAAAGGATATTTAAGACACATTTGTTATATGCAAGTAAAATCAAATTGCTTCAAGTAAATGTCTGAAAATTAAATGAAGCATATGGCTTTGCAAAGTGTGTAAATGAGACCAATGCCTTAAAGGTAATCGTGGGCAGTGTAGTTCGTGTATTTTATTAAGGTAAATTGATGTTGAGTTAATGAGAGTGTTTGGCCTCTTTGGAGGTTAGCTCTTTGTTTGGAAACTTGTGGAGAGTTTACCGAAACCCAAATGGTCTCACCAATAAACTCACTCAAAGTGCTGGATGTCCAAAACGGGTGGGAAGCCAGGTCCCGAGAGGGCCCGCCTTACTTCGCAGGTCACTTTAAGGCGTTTTCCCGCGCATTAAGCTAACTATTTTAGAGATTTCCCTAATTATTCTATCACCACTGAACAACTCAGCATGTATGAAACTTACTCCCAACAGATCGAGACTAGCTTGCAACTGGAAGGGTCAGGAACCGTATTGAGAGCTGAGGGGAAATGTTTATTTTAAACAAGAAATAAAATGCTGAAATTGAAATGTTTTCTAATTACTAATGTTTTCACTGACCAACCTCTTTTGGAGGAGCTGAGAAGACAGGTTATTTGCCAACTTTGAAAATTGCAGAAAAGGAACTAACTAGCAATTAAAGATTACTATGATTGCAAAAGGGAAATCTAAACTAAATTGTGGTTTGTTTTAATTTTAGAGCTGAAAGTGAACTTGTTGGAGTGCTTGAAACAAAGGACATGAATGAAAGAAGCCAAGACAAAAGATCATGAAACACAACACACACCCCCCCGGGGGGGAAAGCAAAGTGAGGCCTCCTTTGGCTCACTATTTTTATTACCACGGTTACAATTGCTCTTTGAAGAGTCTTGAGATTTCCTTAAATGAGATTGGACCCTTATATATGGATCATAAAACTGAAAAAATCACTTTTACAATAATTTTAACAATGTGAGGCCACTTTGGGGGTCTTAGAAACTTCAAATCTTTGGATTTTCAGTAGAGTTTCCTCTTGTCCTTGCACCAACCTGCACAAAACTAGCGAACAAACGAGATGCAAATATGGCCAAAAAAACTTTAAGAGTGTCTTTGGTTATTAGTATATCAAGCTAATTTTTTTTTTTTAAAGTAAATTCCTATGATAAACTAGCAAACTTCCAAGCCAAAACTAGCTAAGTAAGAGCCTTTCCCTACTGATATTCTTTGCTTTCCTAAAACAAACAATAAAGACAGTAAGACTCGTTCAAATTTGATGCTTAAACCCTTTAGAAGTAAACTATCTTTATCCTTAAAAATTTCAGCGATAAAGATGGACTAAGATAGTACTTTGCAAGCTAGAATAAAGATTTCATCTACTTGCCTTTAGTTTGCAAAAGAAAGATAGCTTTTAATACTTCTGTGAATTGAAACCTTACTTTGCAAATCAAAATAACCAACATAATTTTTTTAGCTTTTAATTTGAGAAAGAGTTGAGAAGAAAAGGTTCCTTAAACACTTGGAATACTTGGGTATGTTATCCCCAATTTCTAGGGATAACTAGGAGATCATGTCTCGAGGCCCACATGTCCTAGACATGGAGTACCAAGAGCAGGATTGACCTGAGCATGGCCTTGGAGGGCCCATCCTTCTCTTCTTTCGTCAGATACGTCTTGTCAGCAGCAACAACATCCATCACCATCGGCTTGGTCTTGTATCGGAGAAGGCTCTTGCTCCATG
>CBVK0101518992.1:0-12170 GCA_900067695.1 Picea abies
TGGTTCACCTCAAGTCGAACTCATTGAGTTATACAGAGTATATCATGTGTCAATTATTCATTTTTTCACAACAGTTAATGAGAATTCTTCCATTCTTTCTCTCCTTCTTCTTCCTTTTCCAATTATCTATGCAAATGTGTGTATTATTGTTTAGCTAGATCTATTCTGTGAAGGTTCAACACATTTACACTCCTCGCATGGTAAACCTATGGAGAGGAAGGGCATACTTTGTCCATTCAAACAACAGAACAACAGTTAATGGGGTTCCATACCAGTTTGCAGCAATAGTATGGAAGGTGCCACTTTGATGTTGGACAATCCACGTGACCATAGAGAGAAGATAGGATTTGTCTTCTTCCAAGGTCTCCATTATGTTCTTGAGCTTCCTAAACTCGTATTCCTTGGGAAGCATCCCCAAACTACCATTGTCTCAGTTTGCCAATAGATCTCTAGGGTATTGAAAAACTTTGAATTCCTTGTTTTGGAGAAACCCAGACCAGTTATTAAACCACTAACTTGCTCCTTAATTTCTTCATCATCCTTGAATTCTTGAACAGTCCTAAATTTTTCCTCCAATGCTCGCATCATTTCTTGATCCTCTCTAGGCATGAAATCAAGATATAAATCATAAGAATCCATCATTACTTGGGTTGTTAGTGAAAAACCCAGGGGTGGCATGATCCTTACATCTACGCGACTCCATAAGGAGGAGGACAAGAAAGATAGGACAATTGAGCTTAAAATTGGAAAAAACAGAATTCACAGGACTCAGAAAGCATGACAACAAAACAACCTTCATACCTCCCCTATTCCAAAAAGGCCACTTATGAACCCACATTGCTTCTATATGTGAGTGTGCCCTCACTTCTTAGCCTAACATGGTCATGATTATCATCATAATACTTGGATATGGAGTAAAACTCATCCTCGTACAAGCGATCAACCCTATTATCCTCTCAAACTACACCATTGAATTCATTAACGATATTGTTTACAGTCAAAGTACCATATATGTGTGATCCCTCATATATGCTTCCCTCTACATATTCACCATGAATAGTAATGATGTCACGCTCCCAGTGAGGACCATGTCCTGTCATGTCAAGAGTACATGCATCTTACACCTATGGCACGAAATGGTGAGCCAACGGTCCATCCACCTCATTGTCAAGTGAGAGAGATTCCACCCCATCCGGGGAAGAGATATATTCCTAAACAAATGAGAAGTAGGCTTTCTTAAGGGGAAGCAAAGTGAAATCATCCCAGCTAAAATTGACAAACATAATGGGATCAACAAAGCTTTCATTGGAAAATAAATTTTCCACCTTGTTAGCATTTCATTTTACATGGGAGGGAACAAGGGCAGAAACAGTGGAGAGGAGGGACCTAGTAGATCAATAAGGTTTTCGATCCTCGAATGGGTGGACATTTTGGAGGGGAAAATTCCCCACTAGAGCTTGGAGAGAAATTTTATGTTGAGCTTGGAATCCCCTTCTGCAATAATTTGGGAGAATTGATGCATGTTGTCTATTTGAACGCCTTGAATTAGTGCCAAAAATTATGTTGCATTATTGGAATTGATTCCCAAATGACCATAGAAAATTCTGAGGATGTTTTCTGAATTGTCCCAGAAAACTCCACCACAATTGGCAAGTCCAGTATTATCTTTGGAAGCACCATCAAAATTGATCTTGATGAATCATGTGGGGAGGAGAGATCAGGATGAAGGGGGGGCGTCGAAGGAATACGAAGAGAGGGATAAAAGGTGAGTGAAAGGGAAGGGGGTAACCACTAAGGGAGAATGGTTTTCTCATATGATGAGAATTTGAGGTCTTTCGGGTCCCATTTTTCTATTAACATAGTCTCCTCAATGTCAAGATTGATCTCATTCCATGTGAAGGTTAGAGGTTGAGATTCATTTTTTAAGATCCTACGATATCGCTCCTTCCAAATTTCCCATAATAGGAAGACTAGAAATAACTTCCAAATGCAGTTCAAAATAGGATTTCTATAGAAAATGTTTTTCCATTGGGTGAGAGTGTATTTGATAGAATCTTTGTTGTGATCTAGTTTCTGAAAAGAGGTGGCACCTTGATCCAAAATGGAATTGATGAAAGTGCAGGTGTTAAAGAGATGCTCCAAGGATTATTCATGTTGAAAGAATGGCATGAATATTCTAGGACCATGGAAGCCTCGTTTAAGGAGGTGATCCCAAGTGAGTATTGTTTTGTGAGCCACTTGTCAAAGAAAGGTGGGAACTTTAGGCAATAAATTTTCCTCCCAAATTTCCCCCCAAATTTTTTCATCCTAAATGTGAGAGTGTTGCACTACGATATGATATGATTCCTTTAGGGTGAATCATCCTGCTAGGTGGTACCCCCATCTGAGCTTATCCAGCTGATAATAAACTTGTATTTGTCACCTATTGAGGACTTCCTTCAAAGAGTGTAACAGATGATGGTCCCAAAGAGGATTATGATTAGGTTCGAGACTCCATGAGCGCTAATTTACATCAACAGAGGTTGGAGACCAATATTATTTAACATAATGTCTTTGAAGCTCTTGGAAGGAATATTTCAGGTTGACCAACCACCAATCAATCTATATTTCTAGGATTTTCTACTAAGATTTCTCCCAAAATAAGGCACATCGTTCATCCTGAATTTCCCAAAAACTATGTTGCTAGATGAGATTTCTATTATGCCAAGCTGTGTTTCAGATCAAGGAACCCAAGGAAGCTTCCTCCATTCATACAAGATCTAAATAATTGATGTGATTTGCATATTTTTGTTTACAAATGATGCTCTATAGTTCCCATTTGTTTTGAATCCATCTCCACCATTTTTTTGTGCCCAAAACTGAATTTAGAATTTCAATGTTGTGGAGACCAAGACCTCCCTTTATTTTGGGCTGGTACAAAGTATTCCAAGTGACAAGAGCCCATTTTTTGGAAGATTGAGAACCCTTCCATAGAAATTTAATCTATAGTTCTTTGACCACTTTAAGGATGCATTTGAGGGTAGCTAGAGATGAGAAAAGATAAAGTGGGATATCTTGGAGAATTTTTTTTATCAAGATTAGGAAATCATCAATGGTAAAGAGGCGGAAGCTCCAACTGGACATATTTTTACTGAGACTTGAAACAAGGTATTCCCAAGAACTATTGTGAATATTCGAGGTGAGAAGGAGGATCCCAAGATATTTGGATGGAAGGAAGGTCCCGAAAAATCCCAGGATGTGAGGGACATGATATTGAACCGAAAGTGGGGTGTTGAAGAAAATGATTTGGGATTTTACATGATTGATCGAGGTACTAGAAACCTCCATGAAGTGATCAAGAAATTTATTAAAGGCTCTTGCTTATATGGAAGAAGAGACTTCCATTAACACAGTGTCATCCACATAGTGATTGTGGGTTAAGGGATCAGTCGAGTGATAAAGCGAAAAACCTTGTAGTTTATGGGTTGTTGAAGCATCCCTTAGACTACAACCTAACCCTTCAGCCATTAGGACAAAAATGAAATGGGAAAGGGCGTCCCATTGAAGGATTTCATAGGAGGGGTAAAAAGGGTATGAAGGGGAACCATTAATCAGGAAGGAGAAGAAAGTGTATGATCGGAGGGCCATTATCTAGTTAACACAATCCTGGTGAAATTCAAAAGCTAAAAGAACCTCCCGTATGTACTACGAGATGAGCTTATCAAAATATTTTTTAAACATATCTATTTTAATTAACATATCAGTGGTTTTAGTTTTTTTTAAGGAGTGGGAAACTTCATGTGCTAGAATTATGTTGTCCAAAATTTGGTGACCCTCCACAAAACCAAACTATACATAGGAAATCAGGGTAGGAAAAAAGCGTTTGAGGCGAAGGGCAATAACTTTGGATATGATTTTGTATATGAAATTGTAAAGGGAAATTGTTCGGAATTTGTTGGGGTGAGACACCTTATATTCCTTGGGAATGAGAGCGATGAAGGTGTCACTTAGGGATGTGAGGAATTTGGAGATTTTATGGGATTCTTCCACCAAGGCCCAGACATTTGTTTTAGCTTTACCAGAGGTTAAGATGAAGGTGGTTTCCTCAAATTTCTCTAGAGAATTGCACCACTTGATATTAACATTTTGTTCCTAGGAGATTAAGTGGGAAATGTTTTGAGAAATGGTATTGATGGAAGAAGAAAGATCCAATTGAGGTTCGGTGAGTAGATCCTGAAAGAAAGAGGTTATCTCTTTTTCAATGTCTTCGTAAGAAGTGATTTTATTACCTTGACCGTAGGTGATGTGAGTGATGTGGTTGGTGTGATGTCGTTGGATCATAGAGAAGTGGAATAATTTTGATTTGCACTCCCATTCCTTGAGACATTGTAATATTGATTTATGATGCCATGGGGTTTCCCCCTACATCTTCCTTTGCTCAATTTGGGAAGTCAAAGTCTTCTCCTGTTGGGAGAGATTTGGTGTGAGACCTTAAATGATGATATGTTGTTGTACCTCTTCCATTTTTTATGCTAAGAGTATTTGAGCATGAAATATGTTCCCAAATACTATCTTGTTCCATATCTTTATGAATTTCTTGAGGATCTTAAGATGTTGTTGGAAGCGATACATGAGATATTCATTGACCCCCTGGGTTTCCTCCCATCATACTTTGACATTATTGAGGAATTTGGGTGGGAGAGCCAGAATTTTTCAAACTAAAAGGGTATTTTACAAGTCCTACTAAGGGTGTTAATAGTTAAGTAGATTGGTCAATGATCATAACCCGCTACCGGGAGAATTATAGCCTCCATGTGCATCCGCAAGAGCATGAGAAATTCTAAGATTATAAATTTGTCCAAACTAGAAGCAACATGATGGGTACCCCCCCTACCATTACTATAGGTGTAAATACCATTGCATGTCTCCATATCCACTAATTTTCGATCCTAGATGAAGTCCCTGAAGACAAAGTGTTCTAAATCTAAACGTCTAAGAGCTCATTTATCTTGNAANNTCAAAGTGTTCTAAATCTAAACGTCTAAGAGCTCATTTATTTTCCTCCAGAGAGGTAATGAGATTGAAGTCACTACCCATTAGCCAGTAGTGCAGATGTATTAAATATGAGATATGTTGCAGTTGTTGTAGGAGATTAATTTTTTATCCATACTGTTGAGGCCCATAAAAACTGGTTATGTACCCCGGTGTATCTTCACCTAAAGGCTAAAAGAAAGCTAAAATATAGTATTTGATGTAGAAGAAACTCCAGACTGGAATCTTGTCTGGATTCCATAATAGCACTAGGCCTCCCATCGAGACATTAGATTATATATCCATAGAAGAACCATTTTTCCAAATTTTAGAAAGAATGTGGTATAAAACCTCTCCAAAAACCTTTGTTTCCTAAAGAAGAAGTAGATTTGGTGATTCTGTGTATAGATTGGATCATAAGATCCTATGCTTCATCTTACCATTGAGTCCTTTGATGTTCCAGAAGATAAATTTCATTAAAAACTAGGGGAGGGTTGGAAGGAGTTCGTGATGCGACAATTCTACCGAAAATTGACTAGGATGTCCCCATTTTCTCACAATAGATGAATACTAGATTTTAGGCCTTGTCGATTGTCCTTCTTGGGATTTTTTTTTGGTTTGTGTTTGCTAGTCTGGATACCAAGATTTGGGTTGGGATATGGGGCCACAAAAGATCCTATGGATCCACTCCTTTTTTGAAGGTCTGATCGAACTTGTTGGGTGTGATCTGGGGGTATGGATTGTACATCTTTCCTTCAAACCACAATCAACAATTATTTAGAGGCCAATTCCATCTAGATCCATTTCCTCTTGCTCTAGATCCATCATGTCCTCAATTTTTTGCAGCATGGGTGCATCTTCTAGGGGAGGAATGTCATAGGGTGAAGTAGACGTTTTGGGTGTCTTATGGTCTTCAGGGTTAGCGTTAGTGGATTTTTGGTTTTTAGAATTGTTGGAGGCAGGTATCGAAGCTATTTTTGATATCATGTTTTTTAGAAGAGTTGGAGGGGCCTTGAGGAATAGAATTTATATTTTTTATATGACAAGAGGTGATATTAATGAATCCCTCATCATATTTTTTAGGCTATAGTTTTAAGGGATTCGGTAGAAAATAGTCTATATAAACATGACCATGTTCATGGAAGCGACGGTACCAAAAAGGAATGAATTTGTAATTGACGGTTTGATTTTATTCAACATATTAGAAACTTAGGTATATTGAGTATAGTATGGGAATATAAATGTTCATGTAGATGTATATGCAAGCATATGATATGTAGCTTCCATGCTTTGTAGCTTCAGATGATTTCACATAGAAACCTAGAGTGTTCCCTATGCCCACTATAATTTCTTCTTTTAAATACTCTCAGGGAAGGGAGTATAGGAGAACCTAGAATGGGGAAAAGGAAAAATTCTCTTTGTCATGATTGAAATTGTTTGTCCAATATATAAACTTCAAACCCACCAAGCGGAAGAAATAAGGGCCATTCTTCAAATTTCACTCTCTTTCTTTCTGGTTTTCAAAGATAGTAGTGAAAAAACCTTTAGAACCTAATTTAAGTTGAAATTGGCAAGTGGGTTTCCACTGAGAGTTGATCCAAGAAAAAAAATCCCAAGAAACGTACCTATGATCACATGATCCTTCATTTATCATACATAGTCACCAATTCGGGTCGAACAAATTTCATAGCGTGGAGTTTCAGTTGATTTCGAAATGCACTAGCCCAACTTCCACTTTGATGCTTCTGCATCTGTCTTCTCAAAGTCTATCATAGGTTCTTTAGGTAGAGATGTAATAGTTCCCATAGTATCATTGCTTACATAAGATCTGGAGAGCAATGCTTGTTCAATAGGAATAGAACTAGGGACATGGCAGCCCGAGGAGAGAAAAAACTCTAGAAGAACAAATCTTGAAGGCACATATTCTTTTAACTTAAAGATAAGTATTTTATCTCTTTATATAAAATTGCAATTGAATTATATTTCCAATGTGGAAATATGTGTATTTTTCACATTGATGACGATGATGATGATTAACATCTATTGAGAAAAATTGGTCTATGGAACCTTAATAAGGTAAGATATTACTTTGATTTATTTAAAATTGGATTTATATGCTAAAAAAAGAGTTGATATTTTTTTGGTTATGACCATGACAATTTGAAGACCTTGAAATATGTTAACATATGCTTTTTTAATTCCATTCTATTTTATTTTATTAGTTCCACTCATGCATTCATTCAAATTATTTTGGGTTGTTATTTTCCCAAAATGAAGTGGATCCCCTTTCTATGGCTAAAATATATGGAAGGAGATGTGACAAATTGGTATCAAATATCATTTTACAACATCGACCTACTATGGAAAGTTAATATAAATTATTTAATGGAAGGAATAATTAACAATAACAAAATGATCCTTTAAGAAAAATGAGGTACATGTCCTTTTGAGTCGATATGGACGTATACACTCATGGAAAAACTTATTTGGGCCAAGTCGCTAGATTCTCCTCACCTTGGGATTTCCAATGAGCCCTCATATGCCCCTATTGGATCTTTGTAGCTCCAAATATGGCCAAGGGAAGATGGGAAAATAGTTGCCATTGGATCCTCATCCATTGAATATTATTTTTCTATTTAGGTTCCATCAAATTTATCCCACACACAATGGGTAATCTAAATCCCCATCATTTATATACAAAAATGCTTTTTTCCATTATATTGTGTGATAGAAATGAATTGTATGCATATGTCTTTTCCTAAGTACAAGAGTCATTTTTTTACCTAAGTGCTTCCTTACCATCCAAATCCTTAGGCCATCAGTCTCCTCCCTTTTTCATGGTGCAATTCTTCATTGTGGAGCATAGAGTGTGGATGAAGGGGAAGTGAAGATGGGAGGATAAAATATTTGCATCGTACACTTTTCATGCTAATTCAGATGTGCAGAGGTAAAGTGTGGAGGCAACGTGTGTAGGAAAATAATGGAGGAAATGTGCAGAGGTGGCATGTGGAGGAAACATGTGTAGGAAAATAATGGAGGCAATGTGCAGAGGTGGCATGTGGAGGAAACATGTGTAGGGAAATAATGGAGGCAATGTGCATAGGTGGAATATAGAGGAAACATGTGGCACAAAGGTGCAGAGGATAGGAAAAGTATGGAAATTCAAATATTTAATATAGACAATGAAATACTAATAAAATATCAAGAAGAGAAAAAACAACTAATTGCAAACATGTTGAAATTTTGACAAATATACAATGAAAAATACATCACAGGTAGAATTCAAATAATGTTGGAGGGAGAAAGAATATCTCAAGAATTGCTTCTTATTAAAGGTCCTATAGTGCAAGAAGAATGTCCTAATATGGGAAACACAAATCATCTCCATCATAATCTTATGCTAGTGAGTCATATACATTTGAAGCCTCATTAACTATCTCGTGAACTTCTCCAAAACCATAGGAGATAGAGGCCTCTCATAGATATCTTGTAGGGGAAATTCCAAATTACAAATCCACCTACATTTGATGGTGAAGTTAATTCTACATTATAAGTTCGTGGGGTAAGAAAATATTTCCAAGTTCGTGGCCATTATGGAAATATAAAGGCTAGATTTGAAAATTCATTTAAATGGAAAATATTCTATTTGTTAGGATTACCTCCAGCAAGAAAATAAGATCAATGATATGAATATTGTATCAATGGAATTCAAGAAATACTTTCAACATAAATACTTGTGTTATCATTATCATGAAGGTGAAGTGCAAGAATTGTGTTGGGCCCGAGATATGATCACTTTTATGACGATTATTATACACTTTTGTCGCATGTACATATGTGTTTTTCATATTTTAAAGGAGCTTTTTGAAGAATTTTATGATAAAACAGTATGATCGACATAAGGTACGTGTGATTCATGTTTAATGATTGTATTATGTAATTCATCATGTTTTATGATTACCAAGATCTAATTCACGTTTTTTTGGTGTTACAGGGAAAAAAATGCACCACATTTCTGCTTCTGGCATTTGATCTGGCACTCCTTCCAGTACTAATTTTGACACTTGATCCAACACTGCATATTGCACAAAAACATAGGGCGACTTGGTTGTTATGGTATTGGCGGCCAGTGATGGGAAAATTGAGCACGTGGGTTTTGTTCATGCTTGCCCCCTCCAGCTACTAAGCTCCCGACAACTCAGTTTTAGTTGCTCAAGAGGGAGATTATTGGCTCGCTTTGTTTTATCAGTTAGGGCATCATTTATTGTAATTTGTCAAAATTAGAAGTGGTTCCACCCTCCTGTGGTTGACCACTTGGTCTGTAAATGTTATAAATACCACTGAGTTGGTCAAATGATTGTTAAGTTTCCTAAGCATTAGAATTGTCAATGTGATAGACAGAAAACCGATTTTACTCTATTTTAAGTTTTTATTTTGCCAAATTATGCCAGAACTACGTTTTTCAGTTTTTATGGTGAATTTGACTTGTTGAGCGCGCGGTGTACTTTTAGAAAGTGACCATGACTTGACGAGGGGCCCACCAGCAGTCTGGTAACTGTCTTCATGTTTTTTATGCATTTCATAATTTAATTGTTCTCTTATTTTCTGTACATGCATATTTATAATGTGTTAACTAGTTTTTTGCAGTTTAATTGTTCTTTTGCAGGTTAGAATGATGAGATGTGTTAGCATGCATTGATATTGTAGATTAGGAACATACTTGCAAGTCTCTATAATAACCCCGTGTGCAAATAGATGTTAGATTATGCTTTGATTTATGATTTTATAGTCAAGTTTAAAACAGAGTTTTAATTAGAATAGAACAGAGTTTTGATTTGGGTTTTCTTTGACAGGGATTTGATGGATGGATAGACTTAATTCCAGTTTTTAATTATAGCTTGCTTATCTCATTTTTATATAGACCTTGTTTAATTAGTTGTTGGTTAATGTAGATTGTTAGATTATTATTAAATATCATAGTTTAATTTTTGTTTTTAATCATTTCCTTATTGCAGTTTGAATTGTTAGAATAGACATAGCATAGTTTCATTCTACGTAATTTCTTGCCTAGAGTCAGATTGCAATTGTAGTTCTTAGTTAATGATTGAGTTTAAGTATGAATTTTTCTTATGTAGAATATAAGTATAATGATGATCTTGTTAGTTGATGGTTTATACATGAATATGCAGGGTATCTAACATTGTTTTGTCATGGATAAACTCTCATTGGATTGTTTAATCCATACCTTTCACTTTTCCATTGAGATTAGTGTTGATCTTATACCATTGGAATTATCCTTTGTTTTCAAGTGACATCGAGATAGCATTCGACACTGAAGACATTCACACAACCACCAGCATTATATTTGAATTTTCATAGGTTAAACGATAGTTTTCCTGTTTTCATAGATTAAGAAATAGTTTTCTTGCTTTCATAGATTAAAAGAAATTGTTTTCCTTTTTTCATAGATATAGTTTCTTTCTTTCATAGATTAGAATAAAGTTTTTTTTGTAGGATAGATAGACTTTTCTTTGATAAATTAGATAGTAGTTTTCTTATCATAGATCAAGCATTAGTTGGTAGTCCTTCTTGCTTTCAATAAAATAGATTTCCTTTCATGCATTAGAAATAGTTTTGAATTAAGCATTTAGTCCACTTGCCTCTTAGGCTAGATAGTTGTTCAATGAGAAGTTTTAATTTGATTTCTTGCAGTAGTTGGTTGTCTTTGCTTACTTGTCTATTTTCTTTAGTAGGTTAGTTAGTTGTCTTTGCTTACTTGTCTATTTCTTTAGTAGGTTAGATAATTGTTTTTGCTTACTTGTCTATTTTCTTTAGTAGGTTAGTTAAGTGTCTTTGCTTGCTTGTTTATTTATTTTCTTTCATTGGATAATTGCTCATTGAATGTAGGTTGGCAAGTTAAAATAGTTTTCTTTTGTTAGTTGCTCATTATTATGCTTAGTAGTTTGCCTTTGCTTATTGTTGAACTAGTTTTCTTTGAATGGGGTTTTTGACTTGATTTTCTTAGGACTATCCATTGATCCTTGGCCCAAAAGTACTTAGGTTACCAATTTTCAATTTGCTTAGTAGGGTTTGTTCATTAAATAGCTTTGTTTGAGTAGATTAGCCTTAGATAGCTACCTTCCTTAGTTAGACTATACTCCTACCAGCCTTCTACCTTTGGAATATATTTTTCTACAATTTAATTAAGGGTTTTTAGTGTCTTTTTAGTGCATATAGAACACCCATAATTTTTGGCGCTGTTGTTGGGGAGTTGTCTTAAGGTGAGAAGTAGTTAGGAAATAGATCATCCTTAGACCTTAGCATTAGCTTGGTGGTGGGGGAGCTTTAAGACAAGAGGTGAGAACATCAACATCTTCTATAGCAGGTTCCCCCAAACCCAATGGTAGTTTTTCCTTTTTGTTTTTATTTTCTTTCATGAATAGACCTAGAAACCAAATTGTATCTTTTTCTTTTGTTTTTGCTTTCTTTCATAAATATTCCTAGAGACCCACAAGGTATATACATTAAATCAAAATCAGACCTTTCAACCAAGGTTCCTTCCGATCTCTTTGGGGGAAGGAACGTTCTGCTTATAAAATCCGCAAATCGATACCGAAAAACAGAAGCTAGCTCAACTCAAAGAGCTAAAATAATCTCTAAAGAGACTAACACAGGGAGGACTATAGAACAAGAAATAAAAATTGAAGAATCAATCATATTAGGAAAGGAGGCAAGACCACTCGAGCCTTCCACAGAACCAAACAATATGACATTTTCTTTTACACCACCACCGGGGGACCCTAATTTTAAGGACATCATAGACCCTGAACAGGTGAATCTTTTGTTTGGTAGTTCAGCCAATGTAATCATTTCTCAAATTGACACAGAAACTTTGGCACCAATATTCTCAACCAGCTTGAGTAGAGCCCCATACATCCAATCCATAGGAAGACCTTTCCATCAAAGGGAAAACTTGTTTTATTCAAAGATAAAACCACCTAGGTACTCTCTTTTTGGAAATCAAGCCAATATGCATGATCAGGAGGACCATAACAATGTAAGAAATGGGGAGGAAGAAGAAATTGGAAACCAAAATGAAACTACCTTCGAGTTTCCGATTTTGGACACCACTCCAAATGTCAACATGAAGAATATTCCTC
>CBVK0101518993.1:0-13931 GCA_900067695.1 Picea abies
CAACATGAAGAATATTCCTCTCTCAACATTTCCTACCTTTTACGGTAAAAACAGTGAAGATCCAGACACATTCCTATTTGAATTTGGCATCTTGTGTAGGAGCTACAACTACATACAAGATGCCCAAAAATTAAAACTCGTTCCCTCCACCCTCAAAGACTCTTCACTAAGGTGGTTCATGGGGTTGGGAGAATCCAGTATTAGGTCTTGGAAAGCCATGAAAGACATATCTTAAGAAATACCAAGACTACTGCAAGACCAAAGAGTCTCATAATGACATCTTTAAAATCCAACAATTAGAAGACGATACCCTCGAAGATTATATGGAAAGATTTGGTTACATCTCCCAGAATTCAAAATACCATGACCTCCCAGAGGATGCAATTAGGGCTCTTTTTCTTAAGGGAATTTTAGAAGAATATCTAGAGATGCTTAACCCGATGGAATCAGGTGACATCTCTCAGAAAGAATTTGCTGAAATATGTGAAATTTGTAAAAATTACTCAAGGAGTAGAGCCAAAACAGGAAAGAATGTTTGGGACCCTTACAATAGAAACTTAAAACAAATTAGTTCAGGTGGTATTACAAGAGCAGAGATAGGGATCCTTTTAGAGAACTTCAAGACATATATCTTAAGCACAACAGGTTCCCAGTTGGAAACCCTAAAAATAAAAAATAAATAAGAGGAGGAAAATGCAGCAATGAGCATATATTTCCCAAGATGCAGGAGGAAGCATTCCTCAAGGGAACGCCCATTAGATAACATTTGAGTTTGTGGCTTTTGTACAAAATACCATGTGACTAGAAAATGTCCATCATTGTCTGGTTTATTAGCCATCTATAGGAGTGGAGATCATAAGGAGTCTTCTTATGCACCTAGGAGGCCATGGCAGCCTAGGAATCAACCCACATACCCGAATCTACAATCTCAAGTTCTAGCCTATTATCAACAACAACAGTGGAACTCACTAGGTTGGAAAAACTGGTCTACTCAGTACCAACATCCTTTTTTTAAAGGATGGAGAGGAGGACATAACCTTGGAAACCCTCAAGCTCCACCTATCCATATGTCCAACCATCCTTATCCTCACTTCCCACCGAACACTGCATCTTTTGCCAGGATTTGTTCCACCACCTTTAACTCCTATTCCACAACAAAAAACGCTACAATATCAAAATGCAAGCTCCCCAAGATCTACATTATTACCGACACAACCAGTGTCGAATCTTAATAATAAACCCCCTCAAACTCTTCACAATGTTGAGATTCAGGCCTTCCCGACATATGTTATTACTCTTGTTCCATTACAGGAAATTCAACTAAGATCAGGAAGAGTTCTAGATAGGCAGAGACCTTCAGTGGTCATCTAGGAAGAAGAAGAAGAAGAAACCACCAAACAACCCACGGATGACACTAGGTGGGAAGATGTTATTGTCCCGAAGAATCAAGAGCCCAAGCTTTCCCAAAATGAACCTTCACAAATTATGAACGTCCCTCCTTATCCAAACCAACTGGTAATCGAGAAACCTACCACCCGGTCGGAATTTGACATTTTGAACGAATTGAAAAATATTTGTGTCAAGATTCCTCTGCTTCAAGCCATTTAAGACATTCCAATCTACAGTAAGGTAGTCAAATAATTGTGTATCAAGAAGCCATGTAGGAAACAAAAGGACCCCCCTACAATACACTTGATAGGAGGACTTTCTAAGTACATATCAAAGAAGCCAAAACTAGCAAAATATGGGAACCCAGAAAACCCCGTAGTGAGAATAACTATTAATGAGGTCTCTCCATTGGGAACACTCTCATAGATCTAGGGGAAACCATCAATGTTATGACCGCTACTACCTTGGAACAATTACAGTTACAATCTCTTGTTCAGCCTACCCCAACCATTTTGGAATTAGCAGATAAAACTAGGGTTATACCTGAAGGAATTTTAGATGATATCATAGTTACTTTAGCCTCACGGAAGTACCCAGTATATTTTCTTGGCATTCACTCAAAGGATCCTACCAAAGGCCACCCCGTTATTTTGGGAAGACCTTAGCTAGCCTCAGCCAATGCATTTATTGGTTGTAGAGAAGGAGAAATGACCATCTCAAATGGTCTCTCTATCCAGAAGCTCACCATTTACCCTCCAGCTCAACCTATTATGGAGAATCTATGGTGGTTTGAATGTCCATACGAGAATTAATACTGGGAAGAACCTATATTGCCTAGTGACCATGCAAGGGCACTTCATGAGCATACAACACAAAATGTGCTAAACCAGTTTCTTTCTGCTATCACATGTGTGGATTTTCCACAATCTTTTCCCCAATTTGAGTACATGTTTGGGGAAGAATTTCAAGAACAATTAGACCCATCCATTTTGTCTTCTACATCTTTTATTTTTGAAATAGATGAGTCTGTCATGTCTTACACTATGCCCTACGAGATTAGTCCAGGGAAATTTTTACATATAAACTCTGGGATAGATACAGACCAACAGAAACAGTTAGTAGATATCCTTAAAGAACAATCAAGAGAATTTGCCTAGGAATACACTGAAACGAAGGGTATACACCCTGACACATGCATCCATCACATATATACCCAGGGGGAAGTAACACCTGTTAGGCAACCCCAGAGAAGGATGAACCCAGCACTCAAGGATATAGTCAAGGAGGAGATTCAAAAGTTGCTAAATGTTGGATTTATCTATCCCATATCTGATAGTAAGTGGTTATCCCCGCTTGTAGTGGTTCCAAAGAAAGTGACCGAGAAATGGAGAATTTGTGTTGATTTCCGCGAGCTCAACAAGGCCACTCTGAAAGACTACTTTCATCTCCCTTTCATTGACCAGGTTCTAGATACCTTATCTGGAAAGAAGTATTTCTCCTTTCTAGATGGGTATAGCAGGTACAAACAGATTCTTATAGCACCCGAGGACCACGACAAGACTATATTTACTTTTCCTTGGGGCACCTATGCCTATAGGGTCTTACCATTTGGATTATGTAATGCCCCTACCACTTTTCAATGAGAAGTATTAGGGATATTTTTTGATCTTATTCATGATTGTGTGGAGGTATACATGGATGACTTCACAGTCTATGGAAACACTTACCAGGAAGCCTTAGACAACTTAGAAAAATTCCTCATCAGATTCCAGGAAATGAACCTATCTCTAAGTCATGAAAATGAAAAATGTTGTTAATTGAAGGAGTGGTTCTAGGACATCATGTTTCATCTGAAGGAATAAAAGTCGATCTTGCAAAGATTGAGGTCATTATCATACTCCCACCACCCAAGACTCGGAAAGAGGTGAGAAGATTTTTTTGACATGCCGGAGATTACCGACGGTTTATTGAAAATTTTACAGAGATTGTTGCACCTATGTTTGGATTATTAATAAAATATGTTGAATTTGTTTGGACTGAGCAGTGTCAAACTACCTTTGCAACCATGAAATCTAAGCTGTATGTGGCACTAGTTCTTAGAGGGCCCAATTGGACTCTCCCATTTCATATATCCACTGATGCCTCCAACGCCACAATAGGAGGGGTATTAGGGAAGAAAGAGGACCAATAGTCCTATGCCATTTATTTTGTAAGCAAGAACTTTTCCCCTGCCAAGTTAAACTACAGAGTCACCAAGAATGAATTCTTGGCAGTTGTTCATGCTATCAACAAATTTCGTCATTACATTACCTGTTATGAATTATTTTTACACACCGACCATTCTACCATTAGATTCCTCATGAATAAACCTATAAATAATGGTCGAGTGACTAGGTGGCTCTTGTTATTGCAATAATTTAATATTACTATGCTTGACCGACCTGGAAAGGATAATGTAGTAGATAACTTTCTTTCTCGAATAAGAAATGAGGATGATGATATCCCCGTAGATGATATTTTCCCAGATGGGCACCTCTTTTCCCTTTCTGTCAATACCCCATGGTTTGTGGATATGGAAAACTATCTGTCCACTAAAAAGTTACCGTCTCATTTGTCACCTCATGAAAAGCGGAAAATTATTACACAGAGTGCTAATTACTCTTGGTTTGGTCATGATATTTTTCACACAGGTCCTGATTTGATTATTTGTAGATGTGTCTGAGAGGATGAGATACCTGATATACTATGAAGCTGTCATGATAGACCATGTGGTGGCCATTTTTCTGACAAACGTACAACATATAAGGTGTTACATTCGGGTTACTATTGGCCTAGCATTTTCAAAGATGTTTCCAAGTATGTGAGAAGTTGTGATAGTTTCCAAAGGATAGGAAGAACTACGTCATCTAAAGAAATTCCTTTGTAGGCCCAAGTTATGATAGAACCCTTCGAAAAATGGGCCCTCGACTTTGTAGGGCCAATTTCACCCATGTCCCATAGGAAGAACTATATTTTGGTTTGTACGGACTATGTCACCAAATGGGTAGAGGCAAAATCCCTATTCAGGGCTACAAAGAAGTTTGTTGTCAAATTTATCTATGAAGACATCTTTAACCGCTTCAGTGTCCCTCGTGAAATTGTTACCGACCAAGGCACTCAATTTAATTCCAATATGATGAAAGAGCTAATAGAGAAATATGGGATTAAACACCGTAAATATTCTCCATACCACCCACAAGCCAGTGGTCAGGTAGAATCCATAAACAAAGTTCTGGAAGCCATCTTGACCAAGACTATTCGGTTACATCACCAGGATTGGGCTGATAGGATCCCAGAGGCTTTGTGGGCATATCGAACTACCTAGAGAAATACCACTGGGCATACCCCTTATGAGATAGTGTACGGGAAACAAGTACTTTTACCTATAGAATTGCAAGTAAGTACCTTCCATATTGCCACAAAATTAGGATTGAACCTGGATGAGGCTCAAAAGCAACGAGCCCTACACCTAAACTAAATGAGTTGGCTGAAATCAGGCAAGATGCCATCCAATAGACAATATTAGTTAAAAACCAAAGGAGCAAGTGGCATGACATGTTTTTCAAGAAGAAACACTTCCAACCTGGTGATTGGGCTCTATTGTTTGATTCCTGATTCAAAACCTTCAAAGGCAAACTTACCACCTGTTGGTTGAGCCCTTATGAGGTAGACAATGTATATGACAATGGAGCTGTAAAAATTAAAAAAAGTGACGATGGACAAGTCTCCTTTGTGGTAAATGGACACCGACTTAAATTTTATCATAAGCCCATTTCCAGAGAGTATTTTCTACAGGTAATGTAAGCTGACAAGGAATTGGCCTTAGTAAATGGAGAAGCCCCCCCTTGTTCTCTGAAATTTTATGAATTTCCTACTGTACATATGTAAATAGTTTTTGAATTTTATTAATAAGGCAATTCTAGATACTTCTATAAGTATTTATTTCACCAGAAGTATACAGTTTCAAGGATCCTTCTTCAAAACATTACTATACTTGAATTTTGTGTTTGCTAAAGCATCAAATGAATATTGACTTAATGTAGTTAGCCATATTTTTTAAAACATTCTCATTTTTTAAGGCATTCTAAAGTAGTTGCTCTTGAAACTCTTCACCATTGTATAAGGAAGTGATACTGTAACTATGAAGCCTAGAGGTCTCTCGTACAGGTTTTCCAAGAAAGCCGAGTCAGTGAGTCAAGTTTCTTTATCAAAGAGTAACAAGGAGGTCTAATTAGCAGTTATTCATGGAAACATCACAATAACTACAAAGGAAGAAAGTAAGTTGAGCCTAGAGATACCTTTTTGTTCTTTCTCAATGGTACCATCCACTACACACTAAATAGCTTGATTATATCATATATTTAGATAGGCCACGTCCACTTAATTACCCCTTACATCGGGACAATAACTAAGTAATATAACGGAAAGTCATCCTCTAACATAAATACCATCCCAATTAAAAAAAAGAGAGAAAGAAAAAAGTTGTTTTCGGAGTTGTTACCCCATCTTCTTGCATAAAGAAATCTTATACTAAAATATTAAAGGATGGAGGGCCAGTCTCTGAGGGTTTAAGAGGCTAACCCACTGGGATACTGAACAGGTCTACTAGCAGTGGGTACCGGCATGTGGTAAGGCTAGGTAAACCCGTCGGAGTACTGAACAGGCTTGCTGACAGTGGCGCATTCTACCTAGCGAGGATGATAATCTGACAAAAATAAATAATAAATTTAAACTTGTCCTGATGTACGACATTACTTGCAGACAAAGATGACATAAAATATGTGTGGTTAGGATAAGGTTAATGAATCTCATGCATTTTCCATTGGGGAATAACTCTAAGACTATATTGAAACTCTCTTGCCTACCTCTTCTTATCTATATATAGGATCTCTTATCCTATAGGTGGGGCCATCTCCTAACTGTCTCGTTAGAGCAATCTATGAAATTGTATCTTTACACTTGACATGATATAAATCTTCAGTTATTGGGGGATACTGGCTGGTTTCCTACACTTTTGATTGTGAGGTGTCACAATACTTAGGTGTGGGGGAGGGGTTCATGAGTTGACAAATGATCATTGCCTAGAAATAAGTCTTTGCAAGAATTTTTGTATTATTACCATGCTACAGGTTATTACATTGATAGTCATGTTATTTTTGAAATGCTTAACTCATGTGTGTTATAAATTACCAAACACATACTTAACAAACCACTCTTTATTGGTTTATTGTTTCATTACAAGCTGCATATTGTAGGTTTGACAATACATTTTTATGCTTGCTATACCCTGTTCATTGTAGTTTTTTGACATTATATGTCATATGCAAGAAGATTGAGTGAGCATGGAGCATTTTTCCTCTGCTCATTTACCACTGTGATTGTCAAAAACACCTCAAATTTTCAGGCTATCCATTATAAGAGGTGAAAATGCACTTAACACAGAGGTACCGGATGAAGTATCGTATGAGGTGTCATATGAGATTTCAAGGTGTTGAACGAAGTGCCATGTGAGTTACACACTAGTAACTATCCTAGATTCCAGGTAACCAGAACTCAATTACATTTAATTGAATTGGTTGCAGACATTGATTGCAGATGCTTCACATGTTTATGATCAAATGTCCAAGTCAAAAGACTTGGACATTGATCTAAATATGCATCATTACATTACCCAAAATCATGCCATTGAATTAGAATTTCCCACACATGGCAGCTCGCGTGCACATGTGTGCAATGTACTCCACCATGAGTGCATTGAAAATCGGGTTGGGCAACCATTATGTCCATTTTCCCTTGCCATTTTCTCTTCCCTGCATTAAGGAATCGCACCCAACCTCTACCAATTGATCCCATGTTCAAATCACGCTCAGACTTTGCCTAGTTTGTGCCATCTCTTGGCTCGATCACGCCCTTTCCTGGTAAAATTCGCCTCTATCACAATGCCCAGGAGATACGAACCCTCCTCCTATGCAGACTTGTTTGTCGTTCCCGAGTTTGCACAGTGCAAAGAAGTGTTTTTTCATGCAAGCTGGGGGCCATTTTTGTCTAGCTTGCAGGGCCACGATGACAGCCTCTCCATGCAATTTGCAGTCAGTTTCGATGGTAAGACAACACATGTAGGGTCTCTTACCTTTGAAGTTTCAGAAGAGTCCATTGTTGCAGCTACAAAGCTCCCAAGAATGGGAGATAGATGGTTCAAAAATCATAAATTTCCGTGCTCAAGTTATAACAGAGTGTTTAAGCCTAAATTCGAGAGCATTTCAGGAGCAAAAGGGTATGCTAAAGAGTGGATAAAGGCATAATTGATCAATCCCCTCATCGTCATCACAAGGTTAATTACATGTGAAGGTAGATACTTTACTTTCAAAGCTTGTCATTTTAGATTGCTGGCTCATTTTTTGTTCAACAAACCCTTCAACTTCCCCTTCTATTTTCTCAAAATCTTGGAGAAGATGTCCTCTCAAGTGAGGAAAAATGTGACTAACCCCCACAATATTCTCTTCCACCATGGCTTGATCAAACTCCTCATTCTTTCTGAACTAGAGAAACAGGGGGAAAATTGGGATGCCTTTATCTACCCATTTGCAAACCCTCACTTGACAGTTAAGACCGGCAAAAAGCCACTTAGCCTAAAAACTATCTCTCCATCCAAGCCTCACTCTCCAAGAACTCCAAACACATTTGCACAAACACTCTCTTTGCCGGAATAATACCAAAATCTTGTTGACATCCCTACTTCTTCATCGGGTAAAAATACCAAGAGAAAAGACCAAAAGAAGCCTATTGTTAACAGATCGGAAGAGCAAAAAATCTCAAATAAGTAATTCAGCAATACTTTCCCATCATTCCCACAAACAAGAGGCGAGCCAATCGATTTGGTAAAGAACCCTTTCAAAAGAGTACCTGGAGCATAAGAACCAAGCCTTATGCAAAACCTACACCTGCTTCGGAGCCTATCCAAGTATCCTCCGACCTTGAGAGCCCTCACAAGAAACCTAGAGAAGTTTTTGTGGATGGATTAGAGCCACTAAGGAAAACAAAATTAGAACCTACCTCACCTTACCGATCTCCCATCACTCCTACACCCATGCCTACTCTAGATTCTAAAACTGATAGATTGTCCACATCCCTCAAAGGATCTAAGCCTTCCTCGGAGATCATCGATTCTGCCCCAACCATAGAGGAGCTACAAAAGGAAAACCATCAACTTCTCCAACAGTTGGAGGAAAGGAAGACAATAGATACACACCTTCATCATGACAATGCAGTCCTTCAAACAAAAGTTAACTCTCTTCAATGATTGGTCAATGAGATGACCAAATCTAACCGTAGCCTCAGAGCACAGCTGAAGCAACACAAGAGGCACAAGCCTAAGTCTTCACAACAAGAGGGAGAGGCTTCCAAAGATGATTCTCCTCAGCAAGCGTAGTTCTAAGGGGTAACTTCTTTTTGTTTTCAATGGGACCTGCAAAATCATAAGTGTGGGGGTAATGTTGGGCCCGAGATATGATCACTTTTATGATGGTTATTATACACTTTTGCCACATGTACATATGTTTTTTTCATATTTTAAAGGAGATTTTTGAAGAATTTTATGATAAAATGGTATGATCGACATAAGGTACGTGTGATTCATGTTTAATGATTGTATTACATATAATTCATCATGTTTTGTGATTACCAAGATCTAATTCACGTTTTTTCTGGTGTTACAGGGAAAAAACGCACCATGTTTCTGCTTCCGACATTTGATCTAACACTCCTTCTAGTACTCATTCTGGCACTTGATTTGGCACTCTGTCCAGCACTATGTATTGCACAAAAAGGTAGGGTGACTTTGTGGTTATGGTATTGGTGACCAATGATGGGAAAATAGGGCATGTGGGTTTTGTTCATGCTTGCCCCCTCCAGCCACTGAGTTTTTCCCCCTCCAGCCATTGAGTTTTTCCCCCTCCAGCTACTGAGCTCCTGACAACTCAGTTTCATTTGTTCAAGAGGGTGATTATTGGCTCGCTCTGTTTTATCAGTTAGGGCATCATTTATGGTAATTTGTCGAAATTAGAAGTGGTTCGACCCTCCTGTGGTCGACCACTTGGTCTGTAAACATTATAAATACCACTGAGGTGGTTAGATGATTGTTAAGTAGCATAATCATTAGAATTGTCAGTGTGATAGACAAAAAAATGATTTTACTCTGTTTTAAGTTTTTATATTGTCAAATTATGCTAGAATTGTGTTTTTCAGTTTTTATGGTGAATTTGTCTTGTTGAGCGCGTGGTGTACTTTTAGGAAGTGACCACGACTTGCTGGGGGGCCCACCAGCAGTATGGTAACTGTCTTCGTGTTTTTTTATGTATTTCATAATTTAATTATTCTCTTTATTTTCTGTACATGCATATTTTTATTATGTTAACTAGTTTGTTGTAGTTTAATTGTTTTGATTCTCTTTTGTAGGTTAGAATGATGAGATGTGTTAGCATGCATTGATCTTGTAGATTAGGAACATACTTGCAAGTCTCTATACTAACCCCGTGTACAATTAGATGTAAAATTATGCTTTGATTTATGATTTTATAGTCAAGTTTAAAATAGAGTTTTAATTAGAATAGAATAGAGTTTTGATTTGGGTTTTCTTTGACATGGATTTGATGGATGGATAGAAATAATTCCAGTTTTTAATTATAGCTTGCTTATCTCATTTTTATATAGATATTGTTTAATTAGTTGTTGGTTAATGTAGATTGTTAGTTTACTTTTCAATATCATAGTTTAATTTCATTTTTTAATCATTTCCTTATTGCAGTTTGAATTGTTAGAATAGACATAGCATAGTTTCATTCTACATAATTTCTTGCCTAGAGTTAGATTGCAATTGTAGTTCTTAGTTAATGATTGAGTTTAAGTATGAATTTTGCTTATGTAGAATAGAAGTATAATGATGATCCTGTTATGTTGTTGATGGTTTATACATGAATATGCAGGGTATGTAACATTGTTTTGTCATGGCTAAACTCTCATTGGATTGTTTAATCCATACCTTTCACTTTGCCATTGAGATTAGTGTTGAGCTTATACCACTGGAATTGTCCTTTGTTGTCAAGTGCCATCGAGATATCATCCGGCACCGAAGACATTCACACAACCACCAACATTATATTTGAATTGTCATAGGTTAAGAGATAGTTTTTCTGTTTTCATAGATTAAGAAATAGTTTTGTTGCTTTCTTAGATTAAAAGAAATAGTTCTTTTGCTTTCATAGATATAGTTTCTTGCTTTCATAGATTAGAATAATTTTTTTGTTGTAGGATAGATATACTTTTCTTTGATAGATTAGATAGTAGTTTGCTTATCATAGACTAAGCATTAGTTGGTAGTCCTTCTTGCTTTCAATAAAATAGACTTCCTTTCATGCATTAGAAATAGTTTTGAATTAAGCATTTAGTCCACTTGCCTCTTAGAATACATAGTTGTTCAATGAGAAGTTTTAATTTGATTTCTTGCAGTAGTTAGTTGTCTTTGCTTACTTGTCTATTTGTTTTAGTAGGTTAGTTAGTTGTATTTTCTTACTTGTTTATTGCTTTAGTAGGTTAGATAGTTGTTTTTGCTTACTTGTCTATTTGCTTTAGTAGGTTAGTTAGGTGTCTTTTCTTGCTTGTTTATTTATCTATCTTTCATAAGATAGTTTATCATTGAATGTAGGTTGGCAAGTTAAAATAGTTTTCTTTTTTTAGTTGCCTATTATTATGCTTAGTAGTTTGTCGTTGCTTATTGTTGAACTAGTTTTCTTTGAATAGGGTTTTTGACTTGCTTTTCTTAGGACTATCCATCAATCCTTGGCCCAAAAGTACTTAGGTTACCGAATTTCAATTTGCTTAGTAGGGTTTGTTCATTAGATAGCTTTGTTTGAGTATATTAGCCTTAGATAGCTACCTTCCTTAGTTAGACTATACTCCTACCAGCCTTCTACCTTTGGCATATATTTTTCTACAACTCTCAGTTTACTTACCCCGGGTTGACAATTTAATTAACAGTTTTTAGTGTCTTTTTAGTGCATATAGAACACCCATCAAATTGCAAAAGTCAAAATTGGGAAAAATTACCATGGATGAGTATGTATACAAATCCTTGGATTTTTTTAGTTATGTCAAATATATATAACATAACAAGGTAAAAAATCATCATTTATTAAGTGGAATACCTCAATCCTATAGGGATAGAATTGAATGTGATAAGCCTTAGACACTTGAAAAGGAAATTTGAAAGGTCAAGTAATGTTATGAATATAACAACGACAAGCCAAATTTCCAAAAGACATGGAAGGATAAGAAAAGAGAGAAGCTTGACAAAGGAAGAAAGCATTCAAGCCCCACTTTATAAAATAGTCAAAGACCTTCTAGTAAAATTATTCATCTCAAACTGGGAACAAGCCAACGAGGTTTTTGGGAAAGAGGCTAAAGTAGCCTATTTATTGTTATGGATGTGGAGAAGATCACATGTACAATAATTTCCCTCACCAAAAGTAAAAACCAACATTGTTTATGAAATCCAAGAGACCACTATTGCAAAAGATATGTCACAAACAATTCCTCAATTTCATGTAGAATTGGAATGCTATTAGACATATCACCAATTAGTTGAGGTTGAAGTTGAAAGTAATGTTTTTCAGCAATCCATTTCCATTTTAATTGATCCAAAATCTAGTCACAATTATGTTGCTCCTAAAGTTGTTGAAACTAATTCTCTTAACAAGTGCAATCCTAGCAATTCATGGCTAGTCCAACTAGCCACTAGAACCAAGAGAAAGGTTATTGAAATGGTGGAGAGTTTTCCATTAGACTTGAATGGTCTCTTTCCCAATGGAAACTTATATATTTTTCCACTTGGTTTTTATGATGTTGTTATTGGTATAGATTATATGGAAGCACACTGAGTCAAAATTGGTTGCTACAAAAGGGAGTTTTGATTCAATTAATTCAGCCCACATATTTCAATCAACATAAGATAAAGGTCCAAAACTTGAAGATAATATTGTATTTAAATACATCAATGACATATTTCCAAATGATATATCAATAATTCCTCCAAAGATGGACATCTATTTCTAAAATTATCATGTGTTGGAGTTGCACCAATGTCCAAGACTCCTTATAGTATGAGTAATCTAGAATTATTGGAGTTGAAAATGAAATTGCAAGAGTTTATAGAAAAGTAATGCATTGGCCAAGTGTGTCCCTATCGGAAGAACTTGTGTTATTTTTGAAGAAAAAATATGGAGCTCTTAGGTTGTGTATTTACATGAAACTAAATAAAGTCATAGTGAAGAACAAGTATCCATTTCCTTGAAGAGAAGACTGTTGGCAAATATTTAACAGACAGTTAACAGACAGCGAATGCTTGTCATTGATGGCAACAGTGAAGATGACATGAGAACAACAAGTTTGTAATCGAAAGGCAAACAAAAGATAAGTTCAGAGAGGTGAATGATCGAAAGCAGTGAATGATCGAAGGCAGCGAATGATCGAAGGCAGCGAATGAGTGAAAGTTTGAGAAGAATCTATGATCGTTGAATAGGGAGATAGATCTCAACCGTCAGATCCGAGTGCAGGGTCCGACCACTGTTGGATCGAGGAGAACCTGCATGGTCTTTAAAGTGCAAAGAGAAGAGGGCGTAATTGCAATATGTGAAATCCCAACTGAACCTAAACTGTCAGATCAGGATGTGATCTAGACCGTCGACCCAACTCACGACAGCAGACCATGTCAGCTAGGGACACGTTGCACAATCAGGTAATGACAAGTGTCATATTGATTCAACATTTTAGGCACATGTGAGTCATGAATCAGAGTGACACATGGCAGTATTCAACACGTGTCAATTCACGTGTGACGTCAGCAGATGGACACATATCGTAGTTTCGCGAATCGTGACATGGAGTGACAAAAACACTACAACAAGAAATGTGAAATGGTGATTCAATCACAGCCATTAAATCAAGCTTAGATCTGGGCCATTGATGTAACTCCATCTCGGAGTCTCAGCTATCGTGACTTGGAGTGATGAGACCCTTTATCACAGGAACTGCAAGATGTGAATTCACAAAGAGATCTGGACCGTCAATACACCAAGATTCTGGACCGTTGATCCAGCTCCATCTCGGAGCTTCGCCTATCGCGACTTGGAGTGACGAGAACCTCCAACTATGGAACAACGAGATGTGAGATCGTGAAAATATCAGGACCGTCGGATCACCAAGAAGGTGGATCGTTGATCTGAGCTCCATCTCAGAGCTTCGCTTATCACGACTTGGAGTGACGAGAACCTCCAACTAAGGAACAGCGAGATGCAAGATCTCGAAAAGATCTGGATCATTGATTCATTGAGATCATGGATCGTCAATCAGGGTCAATGAAGATCATGAGTTTGCAGTGACTTTTAGCGCAACCTGTGGTCACCGCGTGTGGTCACGTGGGGGAAGGAGCTAGTGTAGAAAAGTTATGTATC
>CBVK0101518997.1:0-30271 GCA_900067695.1 Picea abies
AAATGAACTAAGTCCCAACAATATGTATGCATGTCCCCAACTTGACACTTGTCATGTTGGGAGCTACTTTGGCCCACTTGTCCCCAACTTTAGAACTTAGGATAAAATAATTATCCATACTTTATATTTAAGAAATATTAATATAATATTCCTTTTTGGCTTAAGATCCCTAGCTTAGCCCCTTTCCTTAACTTAGCCCCTCCCTTTCCCTAACTAGTGGAGTTTAGTCCCCCCTCTCTTTTATCGTGGTCAGTCTGCGCACAACGATGGATTTATACTAATTATGAGACATGTACAAAAACAGATGCATTGGCCTTTAACATCTAGGCTCTCGGGTCTAATCAAAAAATAAGCATCCTAACTTATAATAACTGGCTCACGAGCCTATAAAACATGGCATATACACAAAGGCTCACTGACCTCACAATCACGTGCACTCAAGTTGTTGCGCGCGGTATCCAGGAATGTTAACACTTCCTCCTTTTACTGCGCAGTACATGTGCGCACTATACCATGAAATGTGCATATAAAATGATGTCATACAACTCACTAGCTTAAGTACATTTTCATTTACATTTAAAATTGGGCTCAAACTTAGGGATATTACAAAGATCATCTCACAGGTAGACACACACTGTAGAATTTGTTCCATCGGAAGAACTAGGTAATTATCTTTCTTTGAGGCTCTGTTTGTATTGCTGAATTCAATACAAAGCCTTATATCCCCATTATTTTTACTTACTGGTACTAAGTTGGAGATCCATTGCATATGCCTGACTAGGAATATGATCTTGGCATCCAAAAACTTGTTCAATTATGCTTTGACTTGAGGCTCAAGGTTGGGGTGCATCTTTCCCAACTTCTGTTGAAATGGTTTTTTCTGAGGCTTCATGGGAATAATGTGTTGTATGATTTTGGTGTCGTACGTCTTGAGATCCTCATAGGTCCAGGAAAACATGTCTTTGTATTGTTGGAATAATTTGATGTAAGATTGTCTTTATTTAGGAGAACAATTTTTTCCCAGATTAATGTTTTGAGGCATGGTATTTTTCCCTAAGTTCACCACTTCAAACTACATGGATGAATTATTGGTTTTGCAATTGGTGAATTATTGAATTTTTGTTGGAGATCATAGAGTTTATCTAATCTCACTACATTCCTAGGGATATTGTTGGCCGAACCTGATGAGTTGTTTTATTGAGCTAGATCAATAGTATTTGGATTCACCATTTGGTCATGTTGACCTTCATCTATAATAGAGTCTTTGAAAGTATCTTTGAGATGTAATAAATTTATAAGCTATCGTTCATCGTCAAAGACTCTAAAATTAGTGATGTTGTCAGGAATTGAAGGCATGTACATAATTTCAGCAGAGAAAGTGTCAGGAATCAATCCATCCGATGGTATTAACCTGGAAGCTACACTGGCTAGAAAATCAATGTTACAGTTCAATGAGAAATGTATAGAACTAATATTAAATGCAACAAAGGATTTGATCAGTTCCCAAACCTCTAATTGATAATTCTTCAAATGAATTGAAAGACAATGAATGGTGTTCCTTACCTATTTTATGAGAATTCCGAGATCACCAAATACGTTGATTTTCTCATCTTTCAAATCTACTGCCTTTCTTAGTCCTTGCAGTAAAGCTTCATATTTGACAGTATTATTGGTGCATGGGAATTATATCCTGCATGCAATTAATTTCTTTCTTCCTTTCATATCTTTCAATATGAAACCACCACCTGCAACTTCTAAAGATTTGGATCCGTAAAAAAATAGTGTCCACGTGTTAGGATCCTCTTTCTTTGTTACTACATTTGATTTTAAGTTTTCATATTTTTTTTTTGTTTTAGTGGGGCTAGTAGAGTTACCAATAATTTCTAGTCTATCCTTAGAAACTATGTTAGGTTGTACATCAAAGGAACTATTAGTTTGATCTATTATAATACAGTTGGGCTTGAAAATATGGGTGAAATGAAGGATTCCATATTGTGTGTTAGATTCCAAAAGAGATGATGTTTCAACTGTAAAATTCCCAAAAAACGTCTCATATGAATAATTACCCAAAATTGAGTTGTTAAACATTACCGTTTCATTTGGGTCATTCAGGTTAGTAACAACATGTTTCATATACCTCTCCCTGTCGATGATGATCTGATTCATTTTACCATTATAAGGGAGCCATAGATGAGACCAATCAATAGAAAAGTAGCCATTCAACATAGCTGATCAATCCTAACTTAAAATCATGCCATAGTTGTGAGGTATGTCTACTACTATTATATCTATAGTTTGATGAACTTTTAGAATAACAAACATCTTGATCAACACATTTTTTAATACCCCCATAATTTTAACACTAGTTCTATCTAAATAAATAATTTGAATGTTAGACGATTCGTGTTTGACATTAAGCTTCTCACAGGCCTTGAGGGGAATGACATTATATGAGGCTCTTGAGTCTACCATATAGTTATGAACATTCCTATTAAAGATTTAAAAAGTGATGATTAAAGGCGGGGTGGTATATCTGGATCTTTGTTTGATTAGGGACTCATTTGCTGCTATTTGAGTCTTAGATGGAGTGTTATTATTAGAATAAATTTCCTTCGTTGTTCCCTTATTTGTTTCAATGTTAGTTGCTTTCATGCCAATGGAAGTTTTCCCTTGTAGAGTTTTAATAAAATTTTCTTGAATTTGTGGAATCTTCATAAGATCAAACAAGGAAATGTTGGCTTTAGTATTCTTTATATCTTCTAGTAAATCATATTCCAACCTGGCCAGGGGTATGGATGAAGCATTAGGTTTTGGTGTTTGATCAATTGTTTTAGGGTTGGAAGATGTGGTCCTAGAGGGATTAGGGGCAGTGTTGATTGGAGAAGATGATCATTAGGTAATGAGAATGGCAGGAGAAGTAGGATTAACAATACTGGGGGTGTCATCAAAAGCCTTCTTGTTGGCACTCCTGGTAATAACAATGTTTTGTGAAATGTGTACCTCTTCAACTTCTTCTTCATCCCCACAATAAGAAATATCCCAAAATTAATTTAACTATTTCTCTTCAGGCTCTTGAGATTCCTGAGGTTGTTCTTATTGTTCCTAACTTTATTCTCATTCTTCATCAACCACAATCATATTCTTTGTTTCCCAGATTTGGAGAGCCTAGAAAATATCTTCCATTTTAATGCCTTCCATCTGAGAAGGGGTGGTTTTGATGAGGTAGTTCTTTCAGAATCATCACATTGATTTTTTTATTTTCGACGTTTTGGACCAAACCAATGTGGTCCATCATCAAGAAATGTTTTTACCATAATCACTCATAGACTGTGCAACAAGAAAAATGATTGTATTTTTCACAAAGCTGTCATTTCATTACTCCGTAATGAAATCCATAAAGAAAGGTTTAAATTAGACAACTTGTCACGTAAGATTTTAGAATTTCATACTACTCTGGCAAACAAAATCCAACCATCTCTTTGGGCATGAATAGATTCCTTCTCTTCCCTAAAGGCTACAAAATTTGAAGAAAATATTGTTAGTAAGCAACACAACAAATTCACCCATCTGGAGAGCACGCAAAAATAGGTCTGTATGCATAACAGAGGGAACGAATTAAAAAATAGCATACAACAACCTACTAATACTCCTCACCTTGAACAAAACAGACTCTCATTACATGTGCTCCCTGATCCCAATAAGAATTTGCCTACAAAACTGCATAATAAGAAATTGTTTTCTATTAGCATAATAAGAATGGCCCAGAAGAAGAGTTTTAACAAAATTATGAATGATTTAACTATATATAATAATAATATTAGTCCCCAAGCTAACAAAAAACCTAGTTTTGATGCTAAACCCAATCCTTACACATCCATTAATCAGAAAATGGATCTCGAGACAAAAAATAACAGTGATGTAAACAGTAACCATGAAAACTTAGAAAATAGTAATGAAAAAAGTGATGAAAACAATAACCAGGCAAATAACAGTAATCCCTACACCTCCATTACTCAGAAAACAAATCCTGAGAACACAAATAACAGTGAAAGTAACATCGTGTGTGTATTTGTTGTCCCTTGACCAAGTTTTGGGAGATTCTTGGTCATATTGACCTATTTTTGAACTTTGAAAACCTATCGAAGGAGGAACGCAAGACGAAGTGGAGATCAAGGGATCTTGGCCCACTTTTGGGTCCTTTTTGGGTTTTTGGGATTATGTAACGGGATTGGGATGTCAGCCCATGGGTTAACCCATGCTTAGGCCTATTTTGTAATGTATAAATAGAAGGATAGGCAATGTAAGAAGTAGTTGAATATGCATCTATGTGATGTATGCTAAGTGCAAGTAGGGTTTTGTAAGTACTTTGTGCATGACTGTGAGAGACTTGCAGAGCTAAGTGCAAGTGGTTGTAACAGATGGTGGAAGGATTTGTGTTGTAACACAAGGAGGAAGGATCTAGCGAGATGCATAGATCTTCTGTCCTATGTGAAGTAGGGTTTTGATGGCTCTGTGCTTGTAACCGATTGACTGAATACAATAAAGAAGAAGAGTTGGTGGACATAGCCCCAAGGTGGGGATGAACCACGTAAACATTGTGTTGTTTTTCTTTGTGCTTGTCTTCTTTTGCTAAGTTCTTTGAGATGATTAGATAGATATGCTTATGCTAGTGCTAATGATGTATACGAATGTTAGATATGATTTATATGAATGTGTTGAGTACTTGATCTACTAGATCTTACCTATCTATTGATTCTAAGTGCTTAAGTACGTTATATCAGTGTGAATGCTGCAAAAACCTGTTTTATCTGCGAAGTGATTATTGATCATCTATTAAGGAACTGGTGGTGCTAAGTGCTTTATTAAGTAGCAAAATCACAAATCTGTGTCCCAGCTAAGGTTGCAGACACCTGAGTATTGCAACCACCCCTTCCTCTACCTCGGGTGAGACTTCATCTGCTTCGCAGGTGTTGCCGAAAGGGCCGATAGTCAAGGCTTTGTTGGTGCATTGTTGTAGCATTGAACCTTGGGTCTACCCCTGTGCCAACAAATGGTTCAGTTTCTAGGACTTGAAACTGTGATTGTTGGGAACTGAGAAAGAAGAAGCTTTGTGAAAAATTTCATCCTAAAGCTGAGAAAGATCTGAGTGTAGATCTATTTCTCTGGTGCGCAATATTATACTTAGTTTGAAAATCTCTGTGCTAAGGAAAAGAAGTCTGATTTGAAGAAAAGAGGTAAGATCTAGAAGCTTTGTGCCCTAAGAAAGGTAAAAGTAGGAATCCTTGATTAAAAAGAGGTAAGACTTGTAAACTTTGTGCTCTGATAAAGGTAAGAATAGTTAAAACTTTTAGATCTAGAAGCTTTGTGCTTTGTAAAAGTAAGATAAGTGAAAATTTTTGTTTCTAGAGTATGGATCTTGGTATGTTTAATAGAGTCTGTCCTAGCTTGAAAACTAGGGTATTAATAGATGAAAGAATATTTGATATGAGTAGATCTGATAAGAATAATGAAAGATATGTTATACCTATGCATAGAAATAATGGTTGGAATAATGAATGGATGCATGATCCTAGAAAGAATTTATTGCAGGTTAGCTCCTATGATCCTAGTGCACATTACATGAGAAGTTGGGGATCATTTAAAAGAAAGAGAGGATTAACCCTCTGTTAGAACTGCATAAAACTGGGACATCTTGTTAAGGCATGCCCTGGGAGAAGAACTGGTTGTCTTTGTTGCAAAGCTATGAACCATGAAGTGTTGGATTTCCCTAGAATGATTGCTAAGATTGAAAGTATGAACATAAGACAAGAAAACCCTAAGGCAGATCCAGAAACTAACACTATAGCAGAACCCCAGAAAGAATCAGAGAAGGTATTGCTACAGATGAAAGAATCCTTGAATGATCACTGACATGTTAGATTATCAGAGATATTTAAATACAAGGAACGCCTTGAAGCAATAATAGGAGACTTTGACATTGACTGTGTTCTAGAGGAGGAAGCAAAGGTGAATATCATGATAGAGAGAACTTGGGAAGCTATAGGAAGTCCTGCTATGATTCCTTCATTAGGAGCAATAGGGTTCTTCAGAGGAAAACTGGTAAACCTATGTGGAAAGCTCACTCAGATATCTATGAATGCCAACAAAACTTCTACAGAAGAAGATTTTGAGATTATTCAATTTATTGAGGACCACACCCCGTTTACCATGTTACTAGGGAAACCTTGGATTGAAAGAGATCAAGCTAGACGAAAAGAAGAAGAAGAAGTTTTGGAGCAGAAGAGACAAGAGTTAAAAGATTTCATGACTAGAAGGATCACATAGTTGATTGAAGAATAGGAGAATAGGTCAAATCTATTTAACACTAGAAACCCATATGTTGAAGCTGCAAGAACATTAGAAGAATCACAGGAGACTGAAGTACCTATCTCAGATAAAGAAGAGGTGTTACCCCTGAGTCATAGGAGAGAATCTCAACAATGTGCAATGACAATGTCCAAAGAAAATAAGAATCAGAATGGAAAAAGGACTACCAAGACGAAGCTCACTGGGAGGAAGGCTAGAAAGATAAGTAAGAAGAGAGATAAGTTTGAAAAGTTACAGAAAGTTCCAGAGGGAACTTCACAGAAAAAAAAATTGCAGAATTGGAGCTTCGTTAGGATATCAGAATAGCGACACATGGCACTGCACCATGGCGAGGCAATATAGCCATTGGGACCGATATGTCCATTCGAATGCTACTCTGAATGGGTTGGAAAGAAGTTATATCTCAACACCAAACTGTTGGACCGTGCCATAACGAACATAACAAGAGTTAATGAGGCTTCATACCCATTACAAGTGAACTGTTTTCGAGTTGCTTATTTATCCCATCGCGCCATGCACGAAAAACACTTTTTCTAACCAGGAATTTGAGTCCGCAGACCAAGTGAAGTGTATACAGTGATCATTTCTCTCTTGTTGTTTATTCTAGTGAAGTATTTGAGTTAATTGTGAGCCCGATATTATTAATACTGAGCGGGTATGTTGGATGAGCTCACCGCAGTTGAAGAAGCAGTAACATAAGTACTCCTCGACTTGATGACCAAAAGATTAATGTCGGAGAAAGGATTGTCTACCGGTCTACAAGCATCATCAATGAGAGGATTGTCAGCCTCTCCATCCACTGCTCGAGCTGTACCATCACGACCCGCAGACGAAAAGAGAACTAAACACATAGACGATCTTGTGAATGCTAAGTTTATTCCGAGCATATTTCCCACCTACCTACCACCTTTGAGTGGTGCAATAAATCAAGACAGTGTGCCCATAGACTTTGAGTACGAATTGGTCACTATGTACCTCCCGAAGGGGATACGCGTAGATCGAGAAAAGATAGCAGTGTTGAATTTTAGCGACTTCAACCTCAATAAAAGGAAGTTCTACAACATTCTCTCCCCACATAAATACCTGACCAGGACAAAAGGAAATAATTCAAAGATAATTCCTCAGTCATGGACCCATAACCTCGCGCAATCCACACTGCTCAATGTCATGAATATTCCTCACTTCGGAAGACACCAAGAAGTGAATGCATGCATCAAACTGCTATTATCCTGTTACCATGGTTGATACTTGTGGTTAAACCACCGTATCATAGTGGATCTGACATTGATCAATCGGATCATAGGGCTGAGTATGCAAGGCCCTGACCCACAATATTTCTATCCTAGAAAAACCATGGATCGTGTTTTAGCTCAAAGTATAAAGGATACCTACGATGATGTCAATAAAGGCATGCGAGGCTACAAGGTAGGTTCTATCCAAAGCGACGTAGTGCACCTAGCCTGCCAATTGATTGTAGGGAAGTTAGTCTGCAAGAACCGACCCACCCAAGTCACTGGTTTTGTAGTCAACCTCACAGGGAAGTGCGCGAAGGGCCTACAAATGAATTGGGAAAAGTACCTTGTGAACAAGTTGGAAATTGACTTCGGGGAAGTGAAAGATCAAGGATATGAGTTCCACTTCAGTTGGATTCTAATCCTGATTTCTTTCATCACATGGGAGATGCCGGAAGGTGCGACCTTCCCGGACATCGAGCCCTTTGAACCTCTGGCCGCGAAGTTCAGTACATTGTGGTATTATAGTGACATGAATAGGCAATGGAAGTTAAATGTCGTATTCCACACATATTACAATCAACTAAAGTTAGCTATCCAATCTAATCCTCGCATCACACCCAATACTCTTCACAGGTTTTGGCTTTGATGAAATTCAACACGAACCACCATTTCATTTATATTACAACGCACGCTGATGAGCACAAGCAACAACTTCAATATTACTATAAGCTAACAGAGAAGGACTTAGAATAAATCACCAAAGAATGGTTGGTGGGCCTCCTCTTTCCAGCCGACCCTACGGAGATGTCCGACATTGACAGTCTGGAAGCAGTGCATGATACACCTGGATCTAGCAAGATAAAGAAGACCGAAGAAGTCCATGATTTAGACAGTGCATCCATGAAGACCGCTTCCATCCCAACAAAGAAAGGAGGAGATGGAAAAAAATTTGAAAAAAATAAAAGAGAGGTTACACTGCCTAGAGACGAGGAGGACCCCTTGAAGAAAAGGAAGGTTTCCCTTCCAAAACATTCTTCTAGGAAGAAATTGAAAGCATTTATGACCAAAATGAAGACCATCCTCACCTCCGATGAATTCAATTTCATCATAGCAGCCCTGAATGATGTTTCGCTGGAGATAGCAGAGAAGTAAGAAGCTAATAAGGAGGAGGTGTTCCATTGGATTAAGGACGAGCTCCAAGGAGTGCAACAGGCACTACAATCTAGCCGCACAGTCTCCACTGCACCTCTGCCATTGGAAACACCAAAACTGGGAGATGAGCCATCTCAACTCCATTGCATCACTGATACAGTCAAAGCTCGCCTTCGACAAGATTAGGAAGAAACAACGTAAGCTACCCAGGCTTTGGCACAAGTATAGGAAGACCTTGTAGAACAATGCAATACTACAGAATGGGAAAAGCTTTATTTACAAGTGAAGTGGGATGAAGAAAAAGCACAACTGCAGCAAAGCAAGGAACAGTTGCTTGGAGAGAAACTAGAAGTAAAGGAAATGGTTCATAAAGCACTTCACTCTATGACAGTCGTAGAAGTAAATACCGAAGAGCGAGTTCCATAGCAGGTGGCACAACTTGAAGAAGTAATCCAACAACTCTAGCAGCACATAGTAGACTTGGAGCTCCGCACTATGCCCGAGACCCCTCAACATGTAAGAGACCAAAGGGAAGCAAATGCTCGTAGTGCAGTTGACAGACTAAAATCTCTTACCTTGGAATGTAAGTAGCTGAGTAACTGCAACGCCCAAACATATGAGAAACTCACTAAGAATCCAGAGTTACATGCATTAGAGTCACAACTCAAGGAAGCAAAGAAGCATGCAGACACACTACAGACATAGTTGAAGGCCTTGTCGGCCGTGGAAAGAATGAAGCGGTCTTAGGAGAAATGCATCGCCTAGTAGCAGATCCATATGATTCAAAGTAGAGTGATGAAATTTACTCAATGGCTTCAACCAGTGCAAGATAAGGCATGCCAATTATTCACAGAGGTTGAAAGTCGAGGAGAAGATCTAGAATGGGTTGTCATCGCAGTAGAATAATGCCTAGAAGGGCCCATGAATGATGCAATGATCTAGGAGTTCACCAAGAAAGAGGTCATCGCATAGCAGTAGGTCGAAGTAGCTCGAGCTAAGCTCCGGGCCTTTGAAGTAGAATTGGTCAGATCAGAATGACTCAGGATGAGTCACATGTGAGTGTTGGGGGCATGTTGGCCCTTGAACAAGTTTTGGGAGATTCTTGGTCATATTGAACTATTTTGGGACTTCAACAGTCTATCGAATGAGGAGCGCAATACAAAGTGGAGATCAAGGGATCTCGGCCCACTTTTGGGTCCTTTTTCATTTTTTGGGATTATGTAACGGGATTGGGATGTCGGCCCATGGGTTTACCCATGATTAGTCCTATTTTATAATGTATAAATAGAAGGCTAGGCAATGTAAGAAGTAGTTGAATAGGCATCTATGTGATGTATGCTAAGTGCAAGTAGGGTTTTGTAAGTACTTTGTGCATGACTGTGAGAGACTTGTAGAGCTAAGTGCAAGCGGTTGTAATAGATGGTGGAAGGCTTTGTGTTGTAACACAAGGAAGAAGGATCTAGCGAGCTGCGTAGTTCTTATTTCCTATGCGAAGTAGGGTTTTGATGGCTCTGTGCTTGTAACCGATTGACTGAAGACAATAAAGAAGAAGAGTTGGTGGATGTATCCCCAGGGTGGGGTTGAACCACGTAAACATTGTTTTGTCTTGCTTTGTGCTTGTCTTCTTTTGCTAAGTGCTTTGATATGATTAGATAGATATGCTTTGTGCTTGTCTTCTTTTGCTAAGTGATTTGATATGATTAGATAGATATGCTTATGCTAGTGCTAATGATGTATAAGAATGTTAAATATGATCTATATGAATGTGTTGAGTGCTTGATCTGCTAGATATGACCTATCTATTGATGCTAAGTGATTAAGTACGTTATATTTGTGTGAATGTTGTGAAGCCTTGTTTTATCTGTGAAGTGATTATTGATTGTATATTGAGGAACTGACAGTGCTAAGTGCTTTATTAAGTAGTACAATCACAAATCTGTGTCCCAGCTAAGGTTATAGACACCTGAATATTGCAACCACCCCTTCCTCTACCTCAGGTGAGACTTCATTTGCTTTGTAGGTGTTGCCGAAAGAGATGGTACTTAGGGATTTGTTGGTGCATTGTTGTAGCATTAAACCTTCGGTCTACCCCTGTGCCAACAATATTTAATAATGAAAACAAATGCAACAGTGACAACCACAATAAAAATGACCAAAACAGTAATGAGAACATTCATCTTTCCATTATCCCAGGTAATAGTGCAATTATTACTATTGAAAATGGATTGTACGATAATCCTGTTCCAAACACTGGCATCAATGGTATTTTTTGTGATCGCAACCTTTGTAGCATCGTTCCCATTAAATTTAGTGACAACCATAGTCTCCAAGCTAAGGAAGAACCTATTTTTGATGGTGAACTTAATCCCTACACCTCCATTATTCAGAGAACGAATCCCGAGAACACAAATAATAGGGATGATAACATTAACATCGCGTGTATAGGTAATAATGAAAACAACCACAACAGTGAAAGCCACAACAAAAATGACTGAAACAATAATGTTAACAAAAACAATGAAGAAAACAGTTTACCCAACATTGATACGATTTTCTTATCCAATAATGGTTGTGTTGGTAACAATAATAATAACATCTACCCTAATCTCTTCCCTAGTATTTCCAATAACAATAGAATCCAAGTTAAAACCATTGAACCCAATAGAAACAAATTCAGATCCATTGAACGTAAGAATTTAGTAATCAACCTATCTACCCATCCCATCGATGAATACACTACGATGTTACTAGAAAGGGGTCTTAACTTTTCTATTGCCCCTCGCAATAATAGGAATTTAGTAGTTCTAAAAGTAGACAAAGGTGGGGTTGTTGTCATTATGAACAAGGATAATTACATTGAAAAAATTCTATACCACCTCAATAATAGTGGAAGTTATAAGAAACTTAATAAAAATGCCCTAAAAAGGATTGCAAGGGATGTCTCCAATGCCATTAAGTTAAGAAATATAAATGATGATGATAAAAAGAAATTGCTTGTTAGCTTCCCTTCCACCCCAAGGATCTATGGGTTTCCAAAAATTCATAAGGAAGGGGCTCCGCTTAAACCTATTGTCAACACAATAGGCAGTCCTACTTATCAACTTACAAAACACCTAGCTCATAAACTCAAACCCTTAGTCAGCAATACTAGCTCTTTTGTTAGTTATTCCACCTTCTTTGTAAAAAAGATAAAAAACATCAAATTGGACAAGGATGACACCCTCGTAAGTTTTGATGTTGTTTCTCTCTTTAGTAAAATTCCCATTGATGAGGCTATGGAGGTCATCAAGAACGTCACTGACCAAGGTACTGCTAAGTTAGTTGAAATGTATTTGAAATCCACATTTTTTAGTTTCCAGGGTGACGTATATGAACAAACCTATGGGGTTGCTATGGGATCCCCCATCTCTCCTATCATAGCTAATTTATTCATGGAGGATTTAGAAATAAAATCCCTTATCTCATCACCCTTCCAACCCAAATACTAGAATAGATTTGTTGATGATACTTTTGTCATTTTGCCCCATGGTTGTGACAAATTAAATGAATTTGTGAATCACCTCAATAAACAATCTAATCACATCAAATTCACTATGGAGGTCGAAGATAAAGGAAATCTTCCTTTTCTAGATGTTGGAGTCACAAAAAGACATGATGGATCCTTAGACCACCAATTTTATAGGAAGAAAACTCACACCGAACAATACCTTCATGCCAATTTCCATCATCACCTTGCCCAAAAAATAGGGGTTCTCAACACCCTAGCTACTAGGGCCTTTAGAATCTCTGACTATGAACACCTTGATGAAGATAAATATCACCTCCTCAATGTTTTTGAGAATAATGGTTATAAAAAACATCAGTTGATTAAATTCTTTCGAAATACCACTAAAACACCTAGAAATAAAGAACAAACAAATAATGATGCATCCAATGTTTTCTTACCTTACATACAAGGGACAATAGAAAAACTTGCTAGGATTTTGAAGAAGAAAAGCACTAGGGAAACTTTCAAACCCTTAAACACTATTAGTAATTCCCTTAGGTCAATCAAATACCATGTTGATCCCATTGAAAAAAAGGGTGTCTATATGATCCCGTGCTCGTGTGGTAAACAATACATAGGAGAAACAAGTCATTCCTTTAGAATTAGATTTCAAGAACATGCCGCTAACATCAAGCACAATGGTACTCGTCCCTCAAATTTGGTAGAACATTCAAAAAAAACTAAATAGGAAATTCTTGCCAAGATAGATCACTATCAAAATAGGAAATTTAGGGAAGCCATCGAAATTGAAAAACAACCTAACAATCTAAACAAAGATGATGGGTGGAAAATTAGTCAAAATTGGATCCCAACACTAACCACATGGAATGATTCTAGAAATTAATTAATAAATAATTTATCTTTTAGGTTTTATATTTTTAGATTTCATATCTTAATAAGTCAACTCTTCTTAAAAACTTTTCATGTATTTATACACTTGTTTTATCATTTTTCCTTCATATCTCAAAATTTTTTCCTGATGATGGACCACATTGGTTTGGTCCGAAACATCGAAAATAAAAAAATCAATGTGATGATTCTGAAAGAACTACCTCATCATAAAAAGGGCCACAAAAGTATTAGAACAGAAATACAGGGGTGGTTTTGTTGGTTGGTGGAGTGTTTTTATCTTTCTTGTGGGGGAACCTAAATAATTTTTTCTGGCTAGAGGATCCTTCTGCACCACCTTCTTTCAATTCTATTAGATCATTGGATAATTTCTTAATGATCATATGAAGATATTCCATATCCATTAAGACAAAAGTATTTATATCTTCATTGGGTTTGGACACAGGCACTTTACCCTTACCTTTGTCTCTATAGGGCTCGGAGTTAGAACTGCCTTTTAAACTCATCATATTCTTTTCAAATTTAAGGGCCTCTTAGAAAGCTTCTTCCAGAGTGCCTTTCTTAGAGTTTTTTACATACTTGGCCATGGACATAGGTAAACCATAGGTGTAGAATTCAACAGTTACATCTTCATCCAATTTATAGGAACGTGGGATTCATTTCAACAGAGTAAGGAAACATTGATTGTAATCAATCACTAATTATTTCTAATCCATCTTGATTCTCGAGAGTTCTATAACCTGGGTGGTTGGTGTCTTATTTTCCCCAAACTTATTGAGAAAAATGGTTTCGAAGGTTCTCCAATTGGTAATGGAGGATTCTTCTAGAGATAAGTACCAAGTCAAATCTTTCTCTTCAAATATTGGGGGAAACAAATGACATACGATGTCTTCATGTGGAATGTTATGTAATATGATAGCTAGTAGGAGTTTCTTTACGTGGTTTTCAGAAGAATATTTTTTGTCAGGGTCAAATTTCGGTAGGAACTTCTCAAGTTGTTTAGGAATTTCATGATGAATCCTCGGTACAATGATTGGGTCAACAAACAACTAGGGCTAGTAGGAAGGTGTATTTTGGTTTGCATTTTCTCTAGCCATGTTTTGGGGTTGATATATAATAATTTGATGTGGGTTATTTTTGGGTTCGCTCTCATACTCATATCTATCTTCAGAGTTTTCCTCCAACTCGTTTATTAGAGTATAATGTTGTGATTCGGGAGGAGAGGGTGTGTTACAAAAACAGGATTGCAGAGCAATAAAATAAAACAAATGTAGAAATAAAACACATAAGATACACAATACAATAGAGACATAGATATATGTAGTTCACCTAGTGTGGGTTACGTCCACCATAGAAATTACCAAGTCCTTTCTTTATTATTATCCAATAAATGAAGGGATACAACCTACAACACACCCGTTGTAACTTCCTCTCCTTTCTCTCACAGTCCCCTCACTCATAATACAATATTCAAAATAATACATAGTCACAATACATTTCCCTCATAAAAGAGGGTTGCCTTCTAGGGAAAAAAAACCCTAACATAACTACTACCATAAGATATGTGATCTTATAATGAACATTCTAGATTTACTACGAAATTACAATATACATTTACACGGCAATTTTCCCTTTGGGGGCTTGCTTGCCCCCAGTCCCCACAGGGGGGGTAACCCCCCTACACTCCTCCCATGTGGAGGAGTGTACATTCTTTTCTGGTGTAAAGTCTTCATGGGGTATAAACATGACTGAAAACAAAGACCTCTGAACCAGGAAGATAATCAGGCTCCACAACCAACAATCTCCCACTTGGATACTGATCTCAACAAATCCACCACTGTTGTATTTGTTGGACTCTGATCCTTCTTGGACCCAGTAAATTTCTCATATTCATATTCATGCTTGAAGACCAACTGAAACTGAGTAGGAACTTGATTTATCCCTGGTAATTACTCCCTTTGTTAACATGTCTGTAGGATTTTGGGTAGTGTGTATCTTTTCCAACTTCAAATACCCATCTTCCAAGATGGATCATATGAAATGGTACCTGAGTTGTATATGTTTAGTATTTCAATGGAAGGTTGAGTTCTTTGCAAGATGAATGGCACTCTCACTGTCACAGTACAACCTGCTATTCTCTTGCTTCTTTCCCAATTCCTCCATAAACCTCTGTAACCAAATCATTTCTTTACTAGCCTCTGTAGCAATAACATACTCTGATTCTGTTGTTCAAAGTGAAACAACCTTTTGTAGTTTTGAAATCCAACTTATTGTTGTTCCACCTATAGTAAAAACATACCCTGTGGTGCTCCTCCTGCTATATTTATCACCTACCATATCTGAATCAACATATCCATGTAGAACCGTGTCTAAAACTCCAAAACACAATGCATGAGTAGTAGTACCTCTCAAATACCTGAGAATCCACTTTACTACTTCCCAATGTTCTTTACCTGGATTTTTCATATACCTTCTCACAACTCCCATTGCATGTGCAATATATGGTCTTGTGAAAACCATCACATACATCAAGCTGCCAATTGTTGTTGAATAAAGGACCCTGGACATGTATTCTATCTCCTCATGCATCTTGGGACACATTTACTTAGTTAATTTGAAATGGATGGCCAAAGGTGTACTAACTGGTTTTTCATTTTGCATTCTAAACCTTTCCAACACCTTCTCTGTGTACTCACCCTAAGACAATGTCAATTTGTTATTTTTCCTATATCTTGTTATTACCATACCAAGGATTTTATTTGTGGCACCCAAATCCTTCATCGCAAATGAATTAGCTAATTTCTTCTTGAGAACATTTACATTCTGCATATTAGACCCTGCAACAAGCATGTCATCTACATACAATAGTAGGATAATATAGCTTCCATTTTCTAGTTTTTTAAAATAAACACAGTGATCAAAATGGCATCGACTATAACCTTGTTTTTTCATAAACCTGTCAAACTTGAAATACCACTGCCTTGGAGATTTCTTTAGGCCATACAATATCTTATTCAACCTACATACCAAATTATCCTTCCCTTTGACCTCATACCCCTGTGGTTGCTGCATATAAATCTCTTCCTCCAAATCCCCATGGAGAAAAGTTGTTTTTACATCTAACTGTTTAAGATGCAAATATTATACTTCCACAAGACTTAAAATAGTCCTAATTGAAGTCAATTTAACAACATGAGAAAATATTTCATCCAAATCTGTACCTTTCTTTTATGTAAATCCCTTTACAACATGTCTACCCTTGTATCTCTTTTTGCCTCCATCTTCTTCCTTCAACTTGTAAACCCATTTATTCTACAATTCTCTTTTTCATGCAGGAAACTGAACCAAATCCCAAGTCTGGTTATTTACCAGGGAATCCATTTCCTCTTTCATGCCTTGCTCCCACTTCTTTTTAGTGTCTACCTACATTGCCTCTTCATAACATTTTGGTTCACCATAATAAGTCAACAATAAATAATACAATGAAGGAGAGTATTGTTCAGGGGGTCTACTTAACCTGGTATATCTTCTAACAAAACTTGCATGAGTTTGAGGTACTTGCTACTCCTGTTGTTGTACATTTTTATTTTCTAGTACCTTTGGAATTTCTTTTTCAGTGATCTCATCAAGCACTGTGTATTTTGGTTTTTCTTTTTCATGTTTCTTTCCCTGAAACTGATCTTTGTACATGACCTTCTCATTTATGACATCTTTACTCCTAAAGATTTTGTTATTTTCATAATACCATAAGTGATAACCAAAATCATTAACACTATATCCAATAAAGGTACACTTCTTGGATTTTGCCTCAAGCTTNNNTTTGTTCTATTTTCTTTATCAATATGGACAAATGCTTCACAACTGAAAGTCTTCAAAAAATAATAGTTTACCTTTTTACCTGTCCATGCCTCCTCTGGAATTATACCATCTAAATATATTGAAGGTTCTTTGTTTATTAAGTAAACAATAGTATCTACAACATTTGTCTATAACTATAAGGGAAAACCATCATGCAATCTCATACTCCTTGCATTCTCCATGATTGTCCTATTCATCCTTTCTGACACACCATTTTTTTGTGGTGTTCCTGAAACTATCCTTTGTCTACAAATCCCATGGTATGAACATTAATCATCAAACTCCTTGCTGCAATATTCACCTCCATTTTCTAATCTAAGACACTTCAACCTTTTTCATGTCTCATTCTCAACAAAGATTTCCATTTCTTAAAAGCATCAAAAACATCATATTTTTTTCGAATGCAATAAACCCAAGTTTTTCTAGTTTCATCATCAATAAAAGTAACATAATAACGAGATCCACCAAGAGATGATACCTGAGTTGGTCCCCATACATTTGTATGCACAATCTCTAACCTTTCACTCTTCTTTTCTTTTCCAACTTTGAGAAATTTGACTCTCTTTTGTTTTCCATAAACACAATGCTCACAGAAATCCAAATCAATTTGTTTAAGATCTGGCAACAAAATTCTTTTGTGAAGTATATGCATCCCCTTCTCACTCATGTGTCTAATAATATGATACCACAATGTTGTATCCACTCTTGTAGGAACTAAAGAGATAGAAGAGTCAGTATTATCAATACATAAATACAATGTACCTACATTCTCTCCTTTTGTTATCACTAATGATCCTTTGGTGACATTCCACACCTTATCTGTAAATATGGATATACAACCTTCACTTGCCAACTGCCTTGTTGAAATAAGATTTTTCCTTAGATCTGGAACATGTCTTACCTCTTTCAAAAACCATTGGTTTCCATTCATTTTCTTTATTTTTACCTTTCCCATTCCAACAATTTTGCATGGTGCATCATCACCCAAATGAACATGTCCAAAATCACCTTGAAAATAATCTAGAAAATGTTTCCTATGGGGTGTGGCATGAAATCAAGCCCCTGAATCTACGACCCGAGACTCATAAATATTATCTACAGAAAAAATCAAAGCATCTTGTAACACATCACCTGTTACATTTGCTTTATGATTTTTCTCTTGTTGTCCATCTCTTTGTTTCTTTGGAGCTCTGTAGTCTTTCTTCAGATGTCCTTTCTTTCCATAATTCCAACACTCTATCTTTTACAATCTGGATTTGGATCTTCCCCTCCTAGAATTCCCATGGTTCCCTGAGCCCTTTCCTCTATCCTTTTGTCTCCCCCTATGTCTCACCTATTTGTTTTCATCGCATTTCCTCGCTAAGGATAACACCAACAACATCATTAAATTTTAAAGTGTTTGAATGAGAGACGAAGTTACTTACAACCATGACCAAGCCATTCCAGCTTCCTAGCAATGAGCATAAGATTAGAAGATCCCTAACCTCATCATCAAAGTCTAACCTCATCATCAAAGTCCACTTTTACAGAACTTAGTTGATTAGTAACCATATTAAATTCATTTAAATGATCTGCAACAGACCCACCTTCTGACATATTCATATTAAATAATATCTTCATTATAAATACCTTATTGTATGTCGAGGGTTTTTCATACAGTTTAGCCAATGCGTCCATCAGGTCGTTCGTTGTCTTTTCTTTCAAAATATTGAAATCCACCGATGCTGCCAAGCTCAATTGTATCATTCTTAGTGTCTTTCTGTCAAGAACCTCCCATTCTTTGTCCTTCATGGTCGTTGACTTATTTTCTATTCCACCCAATGGTAGGAATAGATCCTTATGATATAAATAATGTTCCATATGCATCTTCCATAACTGGCAGTTTTGGCCATTAAATTTCTCGACCCTAAACTTTCCATCTTCTGTCATTGCTCCCACTTGAACTAGGAACCCTCTTTTCCTGCAAGTTACCTTTTTCTCTGATACCAGTTGTTAGAAAAAAAGGATCACGGAGCAATAAAATAAAACAAATGCAGAAATAAAACACAGAAGATACACAATATAATAGAGACACAAATATACGTGGTTCACCCAGTGTGGGCTACGTCCACCAGAGAAAATTCTCGTTCTTTCATTTATTATTATCCAGTAAATGAAGGGATACAACCTACAACACACCCATTGTAACTTCCTCTTCTTTCTCTCACAGGCTCCTCACTCATAATACAATATTCACAATAATACATAGTCGTAGTACATTTCCCTCATAAAAGAGGGTTTCCTTCTAGGGAAAAAAACCCTAACATAACTTCTACCATTAGATATGCGACCTTATAATGAACGGTCCAGACATACTATGAAATTACACTATACATTTACAAGGAAATTTTCCCTTCGGGGGCCTTCTTTCCCCCAGATCCCCCAGCCGGGGGGATAGCCCCCCCGGGCCCCGTGGGGGGGTAATCCCCCCTTGCACTCCCCCGCGTTAGTGAAAAATTATTTTACATTGAATCTACCTTCATGCATCAATATGCATTTGTAATTTAATCTACCTTCCATGTTGGATGAAAAAGTAGAGGACCAAGTTCTTCCTTTAATAGAGGACTTTGAACCAAATGCACTATAGAGGAACTCAAGGAAAATCCAATACTAGCAAAGAAATCTGGACCATAGATAGAGGACAACAATAACTTTGGAAAATCAAAATGCAGTTTCTCATCCTCATCACTAGGTGATGGCACCGATAGACCTTGATACCTTTCCCCAAGTATCTTCAATCGAGACATTCTTACAAATGCTCAAGATTTTGAGAGGTATTCTTTCTTCTTCATGGTTCCTAGCTTTGTATCTCACTAATGGATAATATACTTTAGATTTTAGGTCTTTTTGACCACCTATTTCAACTAGGGGGTCAACTCAATGTACCATGAAGATATGGGAAAAGTGTTTATGTTGTCAATTGTTGCATTTTTTAGGCATATTTATTGTTTTTGTTACAAACTTGTACTTGTTGTTATTAACTGTTGTATTACTGCAATTTTGTACCAGATATAGAAAATTATCATTGTCTAGTGTCTTATCAGGTTTTGATTGCATGTTTATACTTGGAAACCAATCACATATATGCTATAAGTGTTCTTGTTCCGGTAAAGTACTCAAACATCTCCATACCTCATCCATTTCATAGACCTAGACTTTTCATTAGGTGATCAAGAGAGGGGGTGATAGGCTTGGCTAACAAACTTGCTACTTTGATCCCTTGAGGTCACCAGGGAAGCATCCCTTGTGGTGGACCTCTTCCATCACTAAAATGAAGGGATTTCTTACTAAGGTGACAGTGGTAGGATTTGTTATAGTTACTCAAGACTTGGTGATATTGTGTTGGGCTTCGCACAATTACAAATCCTAGGATAACAGGTACCAGAGCCAATTATCTATTGAAGTAAATGTGGAATAGATCACAGTTGATGCTTATGAGACCGAAACATCTTGAGAAAATGGAGGATCATAACAATTTAATCCTAACATTTGAAAAAAAAGTGGGGGAAAGTAGTTACAGTCCCCATCCATAGATCTAAATAATAAAAGAGTGATGCAGAGGGTGAAGAATTGAAGTGAGAGGCATTTCCCTCCATTTTAATGGTGGAGTTTTTCCCAAAGAGGGTTTCTTCAAGGTGAGATTATTTGTCTTTTTTGTGTTGATCATGTTTTTTATCGATCTTGGCATCTCTTTTTGTTTAAACCAATGATTTGAGGATGAATGAAAACTATACAAGTTGTTTACAATAAAAATAATGCACTACACAAAGGAGCACATACTAATTTAGTCATAACGATCAAATAATAAAGGTAATCAGTTAGTGAATTTACAAACAAGATTTGTTGTAAAGGACTAACCACTAGAATATCCAGGGTGACTTACACACCATAATGGTACAAAGCCAATTATCCACGGGAGTGAATGTGGAATCAATTAGAGTTGATGTTGATGAGACTGAAAAATCTTGAGAAGGTGGAGAATCACAGCCATTGAATACTAAGAAGGGAACAAACGAGTGGGGGAAGAAATTCCAATCCCCATATAAGCAACAAAATAGAGAAAATAGTGACATATAGGTCATATTTACTACACTAGAGTTGTAAGAAATTGACATTTCCAAAAGTATGATACTCTTAATGTTAGCACTTGAGAGTATATTTTGGTTGTTGAAGGAGCAATGCATCTTTCCTGAGGATTCAAAGAACAAAGAAAATTTGAAGAAAGAGAAAGAGGGATCAAGCAACTCTTCTTCTCCACTTCCTTCCAAAGTAGACATCAAGCCTTGTGATGGTGAGGTTGAAGTCTTCATTCTCAATAATTGGTTGCAACAAATGGAGGTTTATTTCAGTGTGCACAGAATCACTGAAGAGAAGAGGATTTCATTTTTCATATTGGATCTGGAAGCTCATGCCTATACTTGATGGGAAATTTACTATAAGGCACTCAAGTTGGAAAAAAAAACCAATAACCAAGTGGGATATATTCAAGGATATTATCAAATTTTAGTTTTACAAAATTGATTATGAGGAGGATTAGAGAATATGATGGCACTATTTCAGGCAAAGAAATGGGAAAATTGTACAAGAGTACACCAAAAAATTCTAAAAACAAGCCATCCAATTGGGGATTTCACCTAAGACTCTAGGTGTCATTATCAAGTACTTGGAGGGGCTATCCAACCACATATAGGGACAAGCAATGATATTCAAACCTAAGACAATTGATGATGCTTTTGTACAAGCACAATACATAGATATGGGTAAAGACAAAGCACAACCAAGTGGTTCAATGAATGTATAGCATCAAGGTGATTCTAAGAAAGGTTGGAAAGGAAAAGAAGGTGTTACCCCTCATATTATAGGAGGGCTTGTCCCAAGTTGAAGACCTTTCCCAAGAAGGCTACATTTTGAGTATATTAGCTTTGGATATGTTATTTATGGGTTATCACCTTGGTGGCATCATCATTCCATATGTTAGTTTGCAAGCATTGATGAGCGTATTTTGTTCATTTGTTGACCCCTGGCATGCATTGAGATGGAAACCCATCAACTAAGGGTTTTCCCTAAGTATTATGGCTCATTATGTAATTTGGTTTCTCATTGAGATGATGCATCGCTTTTCTTGGCATTCATATTGGTTTTTGTGCACTATGGAGAAGAACACCAACAACTTAGGGGTTCCTAAGGTCTTTGCATGCTACTAATTGAGTTGTGCATTGGTTTATTTGGATGGTTGAGATATTCTTTGGGTAAATTCCTTAGTCTATAAGCCTCCAATATGCACCTTGGTTGATCGCTTCATTTCTTGAGGAGCACTCCACTCTATAATTCTTGTCTTGGGATCCTTGGCGGTTTGTTGAACATGATTAAAGGATTTCTTGAGGAGCACTCCACTTGTGCACAATTTCCTAGAAATCCCTTCTTCTTTGGTTTTCTTTGGTAGTTAAATATGGTCAAACCCTCATTCATTGGTACTCTTCTAGATCACCCTCTTTCTTGACCCATGGTTTTGAAATTTGAGATACTAACACATGGTTTTGGGGTTTGTTCACCTCAATTTAGTGAAAATTTTCACCTTTGATAGATCATCCCTTTTTCAACCCCTTGGATTGAGGAAAGTTGGTTGTTTAGACATGGATCTATGCCTTGGCACATTATTTGAAATCACCCCACCCTTGGAGGTTGTTATAACAACCAAAGGGACCACTATTGCACACATATCAATGAGATCCATTGTTTGTGGACTTGACAAGAACATTGGAGAAAGCTCCATAACCAATTTTACTATTGTGAGCATCTTGTTGGCATCTCTAGGTGGATTGACCCCTTGATTTGAGAAGCACCCTAGGTTATCTTGTTACATTTGGAATTGTTTTGAAATCCCAAGGACATTGACTCTCTCTTCATGAATGCCCTAGGAGAGGAGGTTGTATTTGGTCCATGTTCACATGTGTGTGTACACTTATTCAAAAGGATCATTCCACTTGAAGGAATTGATGGAGGACTGGTTGTGTTCATTATGAGGGCATTCCATTCTTGCACACCACTATATTTAAGGATTCTTGTAACAACCTTTTTTCATGGTCCTGCATGTCTATCAAGAATATCATGTCTTTAAGGTACATTGGCACATTTACAAAAGAATTCCCTAGCTTCAAGGAAGACACGTGACGTTAACTCATAATTCCAAGGGAGAATAACAACTTCTCTTGGGGAGAAAAGTCATTCAATATTATTTAAAAGAGAGTTGGTTATGTTGGATATTGTTGCAAGGAGGAGAGGCACACATGGTGTGAAAAACTCTCCTTGATTGGTCAAATGAGCACATTTTCATGAGGGTGCCTTTCACAAGATGACAACAAGTGACATTCAAATCTTAATGACACATATTTTATTCATTTATAGAGGAGCACTCTCCTATAGGAGACTTCTACATAGATTTTTAATCATTATTCCTTTGAGAAAAGCATGCATCTAGAAATATCCAATATTTTATTGTTACCCATGCAAATACTTATGGATCTAGAAGCCACAAAATTATTATTTTATCATAAGGAGATGGAGATAGAAGTCTATAAAGACTAGCTCTCTCCATTATTTTTCATGGTTGAAACTATGAGGAGATTTCCTCCAAAAGCTTAGTTGAATATCTTGCGAAGGCAATGAATATTTAAGGTCTCTTTCTTGTTAATGTGAGGCTTATGTTTTCATCTTCGATTTTTCAATAATGATTCTAGAAATTGCTTGCAATAAAATATGATTTGAGGGCTATTTGTGAATGATAACTCTACTCCAAAGAAAGGAATTAGGTGTGGGATTTCCCCTCTTACTCTCATTTTATGTTTTTTTTCTCAATGTGTTAATTTTGCAGCTGTCATCCTCATTAGAGTCATTGCAGATTTAATATTCCATTGTAAGACACCCTCATAGCAAGTTTCAAGAGGTGCACCTTTTGAAGGGCCCTCCCAAGTAAATTTCTACATTAATAAACAAAAAATTAAGACCGGTTGTAGCATGCTATTGCAGCTTTATTTTGCCTCAATCATTAATAGAAAACATCCCTCTAAGACCAATACCTGGACTCCATTTTCCCAAGTTGGATAGGCACTAGACTTGGTCCACCCATCCATCTATTTCTAAAGTTTATGTTACATTTGTACTAGGTGTTGAAATTAATGCAGCTTCAAGAGCCATTCTCCAGAAGATGGAAAAGACCCTAGTTGTGGACTAGGGCCCCCAACACACTCCTAGGGTTTATTGGTAGAAGACCAAGCAGTGAGAGTCATGGCAAAAGACCCTAGTGAGGTCCCCTGGTATATGACTGGGGTTCTTGGTCTTGGACCAAGCAGTAAGTCCCTAGATGTGTCTAGGGCCCCTGGATGTGGTCCAGGGAATCCTTACCCGATGCTTGGATTGATCCTTGGATATGTTTCTTGGTGGTTGATATAAGTCCCTAGATGTGTCTAGGGCCCCTAGATGTGTTCCAAGGAATCCTTTCTCAGTGCTTGGATTGATCCTTGGATGTGTTCCTTGGTGGTTGGTATAAGTCCCTAAATATGTCTAGGGCCCCTGGATGTGTTCCAGGGAACCCTTTCTTAATTCATGGGTTATTCCTTGGTCTTGTAACTTGGTGGATAAGACCCTAGATGTGTTCTAGGGCCCCCACATGTGTTCTGGGGAAAACTGGTCTTTGACCAGGTATATATTGGTGTAATACCAATATGTGTTGATGTGTGATCCTCTTTGTCTCTCTTGGGATGGTCCATGAGACCTAGGAGTGCCTATGAAGATGGACATGACCACATTGTTGATGTACCCTCTTATGCAGTGATGATAAAGTTTATAGGTCATTATGAGACTCATGTGGACATGTTTTTCCATTATAAACCCCCCCTTGACTTTGTCCTAACAGGTACCCCCTTGTTGTTTTGAGTTCCCTCTTGTTTTATGTGATTGGGGTTTTACTTTATGTGATTAGGGTTTTATTTTATGTGATTGGGGTTTAATATGTGTTTAGGGTTTTATAATTAATATTAACATTAATTGAAATTTTAATTATTTTTTATATTAATTAAATGTCAATATTTAATTATAATTTTAATTTCCCTAACCCGTCTCCCTAACTATAAATAAGACCCTACCCTCTAGCATTCTAACACACACACTTTTATCTCACTCTCTCCAATCTCTCCTTGTTGCGGCTACCTCATTGACTACTTCCCTCTTGTTGGTGCAACCTTCCTTTTGATTATCAGTTTCAGATTTTCATTTTTTGTGTTGGCTAGAAGTTACTTCTTTAGGGTATGTTGAGGTATGTTGGAGTTGTGAGGTGAAGTTACTTATTTAGGGTATTTTGATGTATGTTGGAGTTGTGAGGTGCCTCTAAGGGTTGTTAGACATGTTCTCTTGCACAGTGTTGCCTCCCATTAGTTGTCGGACCTGTTTGTGAGTGTTGAATATGTCCTCTAGGTCCCACAACCTCCTCTCTAGACTGATATCTTGTTTTTTGCATGTCGCGACTCCTTCTTATGGTTCTCGTGTGGTGTGATGAGGACCCTATGGGGTTTTATCTACCTGTTTTTCAGTTTTCTAAGCTAAGGTTTTGTTGTTTCTTGTGGAGGGTTTATCTACCTGCTGTTCAGTTTTCTGAGCTAAGGTTTTTGCAGTTTGCTAGTGGAGGGTTTGCTAACTCATTTAAATTCTCATTCATGTGCTTTATCACTGTTTAGTGGAGGGTTTTTTGCTGGGGGTATTGTTTTTAAGTCTGTGGTTTTATTGTTGTGTCTTTGGGGTCTCTATCTATGGAAAAATTGTCCCACAGTCCTCTTTGACAGATATTAAACCCTAGAGGTTTGATCCATGAACCTAAACTAAATTTTGAGCATCCTTATAGAGGCTTTCATACACACATGTGGTAGGTACATCTATCATTGAATAATAAAGGTATGATAAAAGCTTATTTGTATACTCAAAAACTGTGTTTGTTTCTATATCTATTTATATCTCTCCTTCTTTATGTTGATCTAGTGAACATAAAAAAATTTAAAGCATTTTTGTTTTGAAATTTCCCTAATTCTAACATGGTATCAGAGCTTAGGGCATGAATAGAGCTCAAGAGATAGAAACTTGAGCCTGCATAGATCCACTTCTTAGGGTTTTCATATTAGCAATCATTGAAACCAAATCACAAGATGCTATGTTCTCCTTGACTTTCTGTCTATTTTGGAGTAGGGAGAGAGTGCTTGTATAATGACCCTTTTAAGGGAACCTAATTTCAGTTTTTGATTTTTCTTTCTGAAGGTTGTTTCTTATTTTTCTAATTTTCTACTTGATCCAACCTTCTATTATTAGTGGTGGACACATGAAGTACCATGTTGTAGCATTCTCTACTGTCCAATGAGAAGCATGTGCTCCTTATCCAAGAAAGGTAGAATGGATTAGTAAATGGCCTCTTTTTAATTCAATGTTTTGTTTGTCTTGATAGCCTCTGATAGTATTTATATTATGAGCAGTGTATTCCAAGAGAACATCTCTAGCAACCATGGCTTTGTTACCCAATGGTCTGTGAATTCCAGAAGTATTGATTTTGTAAGACAGATCATCCTATCTGGTGATGTTGGCAGTGCTTCAAACTAAGAAATACTATGTGTGTGCAATTACTTTGACTATAATTATTCGTCCTCTTTGTTAAACCTTTTTTGAATTATGATTTAATTCAAAAGTATCAGAGAGGTTTGTTATTTGTGACAAGAATCTTTTATGTAGTGAAATCTTAGATGTTTATGAATCTACAGTAGATGGTATTACTGAAAAGGTGCACCAATATTTGCAGCCTATAGTAGACCTACAATTCTTTTATTACATGAAAACTCTATAGCTACAGTACCTCTGACTATTTTTGTTTGGAATAGTTTTGACTAGAGGCCTCAAGGGAAAAGTCACCAAGTTGGTTTTTCCATATGCATCTCAAATTTAATTTATTTTTCAAATTAATAGAGACATCACTCAAAGCCTTATATAGAATGGGCCCTCCCTCTCAAGGGTTTGATCAATATCAATTCTGAGGTGTCTCTAAGGGTATTCATTGCATTTCAAAGGTTGGGAGAGTTTGAAGACTTTGGTTGATGATTTTTTGGTTGGCTGCCATATTCACCTTGCAGATTTTATAACATCCCTATCCATGAATGGATAGAGAAAGCATGTAGTGTCAGATGTCCTCCTTATGATGATGTTTACCACTTACATGACTATTTTACTTTATGATTGTTGTCCTCCCTCAATTTCATTAAATAAAGGAAGAAGAAGTCTTTTCTTAATTCATATTGAAAACATGCTTGTGTTAAGAAAGGTAGAGCTAACTTGTCTCTTTCATTATACTTTACCTTATTTATCTTGAGCAGTAGGGATCATGATAAGATTCAAGAAGAAGAGATGGACTTTGTGGCATATGGTTACCCCAGTACTATTTGGACTATTTGAAGTGGAAGGGATAGTTAAAGACTATCTTATTTATTCTCTTATACACTTGTGGGATGCAAGTTTGGGTGCCAATGTAAACTTGTTTGGATTATTGGTGAAGCGACCAATGCTAGTTGAGAGATATTTATTGTTAGGAGAATCTAGAGGCTAGTGTTCTTTATTTTTTGTGCAGATTCCTTGAGATTGTGTTCATGTCTCCTTTTCAAAATCCATTGGCACTCAAGGATGGATTCTCAGTATTTTTCAAACTGAACGTACATGGGCACACTTACATTACATTGCGTAACCACAATTACCCTTATGCATTTTATCCTACTTGGGCTCTCCCATGTCAACTTCATCAGAACTTACTACGATAATTTATTGATTACATTTTAGATATTTTTTGCCTTCAAAAGATCACTTTTTATCATTTTGAGAATTAGTAAGTAACTCTGATCAGGAACCAAACCCCTATAAAAAGGTGGGAGGGGGTGTTGCATAGAAATTAATCTAGTAGGATAGTTACTTGGAATAACAGATACTGCATACACAAAATATACCCCAGATAGCTACAACTGGTAGCAAGCTATAAAGTACAAGTGTGTCTTAACCCAAATCAAGTTCAAGTTTTTCATATTAAACTTGGTACTAGCACCAAGTACTTCTTGAAGAGATATGACATCAGACAAAGGATCTTGTAGGTTTAGAGGGAGTCAGTTTGGACATGTAGGGATGAAGACATATTATGAGACTTAGAGGGAGAAGTCCCTGTATGTGAGTTAGGCCATGACTTGCAACAGATGGAAGTATTGAGGTTATATTTTTGGTGACTTCTCTCAGAAAGAAGGGATTGACTATGACGAGATCCTCACTCCTATTACCAGATTAATTCCATCAGAATCATTATGTCCCTTGCTGCAGTTTTTGGTTGGAAACTTCACTAGATAAATGTTAAGGCTGATTTTCTTAATGGTAAAGTTGATCAAGAGGTTATATCGAGCAACCTGAGGGGTTCATAATCCATGGGAAAGAATCCCATAAATTGAAGCAAGCTCTGAGAGCTTGGTATGGAATAATTGACAATTTCTCTATAGAGTCTTGGGTTCACCAAGAGTATTGCAGTTTCCAATCTTTATATAAAGATTGCACATAATAATCCTATTATAATAGTATTATATGTAGATGATCTGTTCCTCACAAGAGTGGAAATTTTGATAACTCAGACTAAGAGGGATCTTTTAGCAGAATTTGAAATGAAAGACTTGGTTCCTTTGCATTATTTTATGATCTTATATGTGTGGTAGAAACCAGGTGATATATTTCTCTCACAAGAGGAAGTATGCAGTTGATATGCTCTATAGACTTGGCATGTTGGATTATAAGTCCATATCCACACCGATGATTTCTAATCTGAAAAAGTTACAAGACCAAGCTACAGGTTCAGATCTGGAAGACCTCACCATATATTGGTAGATCATTGGGTCCTTGATGTATCTTATACATACCATATCAGATATTAATCATGCAGTGAATTCCCTCAACCAGTTCACGCGTGAACCGAAGCAAATTCATGTGGTTGATGTTAAACATATTCTGAGATATGTTCAGGGGATTATAGCCTAAGGGCTTAGATACACTTCCAGTGAAGGTGTAATGATTCATGGATATACAGATCCAGATTGGAAGGGCAGTACAATGGACCAAAAGATCACTTCTGAATATTTTTTCAGTTTGGGTTCAACTATGATCTCCTGGTCCAGCAGAAAACAAGGCTCCTTAGCCTAGAGCACTGCATAGGCATAATACATTGTTGTAAGTGCTGGCAGCAAAGAAGAAACGGGGCTCATAAATCTACTCTCATATTTGTTTAGTGTTGAGTTGGAACCCACAATAATCCACCGTGATAACCAGAGCTGTGTAAAGCTCTCAGTGATTCTAGTGTTTTCATAACAGAACAAAACACATTGAGATGAGATATCACTATGTTTAGGACATAGTGCAGAAGAGAATTCTCAGTATTCAGTATATTCCGATGGAGGAACAAACCAGAGCTGTGTAAAGCTCTCCATGATTCTTGTGTTTTCATAACAGAACAAAACACATTGAGATGAGATATCACTATGTTCAGGACATAGTGCAAAAGAGCATTCTCAATATTCAATATGTTTCGACGAAGGAACAAACCATAGATATTTTTACCATGCCTCTTTCATTGAGAAAGTATGTGTACTTTCGATACAATCTTGGTATTGTTGAGAATTACTCTCTTGCTGAGAGGGAGTGTTGAAATTAATGCAGCTGCAAGAGCTATTCTTCGATGGATGGAAAAGACCCTAGTTGTGGACGAGGGCCCCCAACACACTCCTGGGGTTTCTTGGCATGACACCAAGTTATGAGAGCCATGGAAAAATACCCTAGTGAGGGCCCCCAATATATGACTGTGGTTCTTGGTCTTGGACCAAGCAGTAAGTCCCTATATGTGTCTAGGGACCCTGGATGTGGTCTAGGGAATCCTTTCCCAGTGCTTGGATTGATCCTTGGATATGTTCCTTGGTGGTTGATATAAGTCCCTATATGTGTCTAGGGCCCTTGGTTGTGTTTCAGGGAATCCTTGCTTAGTGCCTGGATTGATCCTTGGATGTGTTCCTTGGTGGTTGGTATAGGTCCCCAGATATGTCTAGGGACCCTGGATATGTTACAGGGAACCCTTTCTTAATGCATGGGTTGATCCTTGGTATTGTACCTTGGTGGATAAGACCCTAGA
>CBVK0101518998.1:0-11259 GCA_900067695.1 Picea abies
AGGAGTTATACAATAAAAGTTAAGACACCTTTATAGGGAAGAAATGTATTGCTACATTATATTAAATGGAAAGTGGAGAATACAACCCATGCCTTGATTTCGCAAGGTACCATTTCAATGGCTCTTTTCTCCAACACAGACACTTTTTCTCCAATGACTTTGATGATGAAGATCCATAATCTGACTTAGAGAACTAAAGCAACGCTCTCAAGCATAATATGTAGTAGAACCCTTCATGCATATGCAAGTCTTAGCCTATTCAACCTTAGCCTTTTCCTTGAGATATCCCTCTTTATATAGGGTGAAAGAGAGATGGATGAGGAGATTAGGATGATCCCACAAAATCAGAGAAGCGAGTAAGATCCAAACCGATTGGAGGCCACCTCATCTTCTAGAAGATTCCCTTCTAGACCATTCGTGAATTTTGACTTTTCCTTTGCTTAAGCATCATCACACCATATGCACAAGCATCATGCGACGGCGTCGTAGTCCAGTTTTAGTGCAGAGTGCGACGATCAGGCATCGTCGCACCTAATGCATACAACAGGGTGTGACGACCTTCCTTGTTATGGTTTTTGAAGGAGGAAACACAAACCACTTTTCTCATGGAGAAAGTCTCTTTTAATATTTTCAGGGAACATAAGCACATGTTGTCAGTTGATCACTAAGGTGACCAAAATAATGTGTAACAACCTTTGTATAGGTCTCCCAAGTATTTTAGAGAATCTAGGAAGGGGGATTTGAGTAGAGTAATGGAAAATCCATATACACTTGTTATAAATCCTTTCTCCCGTGTTTCTCAGATCATGTAGCTTGCCAAAATATAATTCTCTATTTTTAGACAATCTGCGATGGTGATTTGGCATAGGTATCATAGCATGGACAATCCCCCTACAAATATATTGGCTTCAACAAACTAAAACCTTAGTATGACTCCAACATTTTTCATCCATGGTACTTATGGTGTCTCTATCACATTTAGTTTCCTGAATCAAAACAATTGTTGGTTTAACTTGCGCAATGCATTTCCTTAGTAAGTGTTTCTTTCTAGGAGCATTAAGACCCATGATGTTCCAGGATATAAAATTTATCATTAAATATTATGTTGGGATGAGAAGTACTTATCTAGAAGTTTGATGGCTTGGTTGGATTCAATCAATAGGGCTCCTTCTTCCTCTAGTTTTTTCTTTGATGTTTTGTGCCCTCTTTTCTTTTCTTCTATGTTAATTTTATTTTTCTCTTTTAGGGGATTGGTGTGAAGCCCCAATCCTCCTTCAGTGTTGTGTCCCTCTAATGAAATAGTTTCTTTTCCTAACTGTTTCACAAGATACCTCTATAGTTGTTGTAGTTGAGGCATCTGCAATTCAAATAGATATTGTTCTCGATGAAGTGCGATGAGGGCAGGGATATCCAATTCCACATGTTCAAATTCCATTCTCCCCACATGCCCATCATCCTTAGAGTCTTGGAGAGTTTCTCCTTTGAGTTCCATCTTATGATCTTCTATGTCCCCTGATTTGTTTCTTGGAGTAGGGTCAACTACCCCCATTCTTTGGCATTTTTTATCTTCCATGTTGTTCTTCACTAGATATCCCTCAATTCTAGTGACTCCTACTAGATCCTCTATCGAAAGTATATACTTCTCCTTTTTAGAGAGGGTCTAGAATCTATTGTCGTTGGAATATGGAGCTGTGGGATTGAGATTAGTAATCTTTCTGCCATATTTTCTTTTATTGGGTACCTTTTTGAACCTTCCTAGTCTATGGTGTCCTTGTTTTTATTAGCGTTTCTAGTTGGATTCATTAGACAATATCAGAATAGATGGCCATGCTCATGGAATTTTGAGCATTGAAATGGAATGTGTTCATAATATAGGACCTAAACCCATTCCATATATTGAAACTTATGTTGATTAATTTAGGAAGGGCTCCCAAAACATTAATGCATACATAGATTGATGTGTAGGAGATGTATCACCCCACTTTTGTGACCTTGGAGGTCTTGACAAAGACTCCGAGTGCGTTTCCTATTCCTTACAGTGTTTCCTTCTCCTAGAACTCTTAGGGAAATGAGTACATTTGGATCCATACATGAGCCTCTATGAAGTCCTATTTCTTAGGATTGAATCTCTCTGACTAATACCTTAGATGTACGCCTAGCCACTTGAAGAAGTAAGGGCCTTGTTTGAAAATGCATTCTCTATCTTTAGTGCATGAGAATATGGATGTGAAAAATCCTTTTGATCCAAGTTTCAGATCTATTTTCCCTTTAGGTTTCCATGTTGAGGACACCCATCCCATGAGATATTTCTCAGAGAGATAAATGCCCATAAATTTGCTAATAATTGTGTTATATTTCATGTATTAAATGTAGTTGCAAATGTTGGGTGACGTGACTTCATACTTGGGGTTTCTCTTGGTTTTATCGAATCAACCTTTAAGGATCTTTCTTTCTTGCTTCTTCTATATCGGATCTGGTTTTTCAGGATCAATCTCACTCATCTAGCACTTTATTTCCCCACCCACTTCTATTAATGTAATGTTAGATAATGCTTGCCCTGTAACCACATCCTTGAAGAAGTGCACATTCAAGATTGACTAATGAAAAGCCACCATTTATTAAAGATACCATTTAAAAATATAAAAAAACATTCATTAAATTGTTCCAATATATAATATAATATAATCTTTATGTGTATAAGGATTCAAACTTATCTATGGGTGTCATTCTTCATTATCACAATGCCTTACATTCTCTAAATTTTGAAAAAAGACTATGCACAATTTACCCTTTATTCTCCTTTCGAGAATGCCACATCATCATGAGATATATTCTGCATAAAGAGCATTGTTTTCATTTAGTCGTTATTGTAATCTACTTTAAGTGGAATTTTCTCTATGTTGATAAAATGGTATACCACTTGCAATAGAGTAAATTTCCGGGGAACATTGAATATGGGAGGCTTTGCATCTGCATGCTAAAAGTCATGTGGAAAGCAGAATGTGGGAATGTAAAGGTGAAGAACTGCAATGGAGTTCCTCAAAGCAATGCAATAATGTACGAGTGGGACAATATGGGTAAACAAACCAAATGCAAAGGAAAGGATCAGGTGAAAATGTAAGTTCTCAATTTGTTTTAATTCTTTTTATTTAAACTTATAATTTATTTAAATGTATATTTTTAAAGTTTTCATAAAATTTTAATTTTATAATATTTCGTGTGTGTTGGATTTTGGAATTTTTCTAAATTTTAAATAAAAATGTTAGTTGAGTTTTAAATGAATAGTTTACAAGGGATAATATTTGTTAAGGTTTTGCAAATGAAGTAGCAAGTTAAGCAAGATTGATTATGTAGGTAAATGCCATGATTAAGAATGCTTGAGCCATAGTAGTCTTCTTGAGAAGTCATGCTCTTCATATACAAGTTTCTAAGTTGATGATAAATGCTATGTGATTTTGTTAGTCTCGGTTCCACTTTTTTCCCTTGTAATCATCCATTGATAAATTGTTTAAATTCATAAGAAATTGGTCATTCTAATTAGTTCTCAACTGAGACATGGGTCATTCAATAATCATTTACACTACATAGATATCGATAAAAATGATATTCCATATATTGGAAAATGGAATCTCCTCGAAAATTAAATAAAATTATAAAAGGGCTCTAAATAAATAGTTCATAAAACACAGTACAAATTTTAACCTGAATAGACTTAACAATGGGAAAAACTTCATGATTAAATAAGCTTGAACATCACCGAATGCAATAAATGATTGCTAAGTGAATTATTTAAATTCATGAGAAGTTGATCATTTCGATTAATTCTAAAGGACATGGATCATTCATTAATGACATTATGCAGATAATACCAAAACCACGAAAATCCCCCAAGGCGTAATATTTTCAAATTAACTTACAAGTTAATTTTTTAAATATTAATTTTCCCAAAACGTGGGTTATGCATTGATAAATTCCCCAAAATGATATTGTATACTTTGAATTACAAAGTCCCCTAACCCTTTACAAACTTATATTTTATTGTTTCTACTTTATTTTTTAGTTAGAAGTGTTTGTTTCAAGAATTTTCAACTTCTTTTAATTTAATTTTGAAAAAAATTCTTTTATATTTTTTATAATTTAATTTAAAAAAAAAATCTTTTATATTTTTTATTATTAAATTTAAAATTTGTTTAATTTTAAGTTTAGATTAACTGGTGTATTGCAGTTTTGGCGCCCTTGAACTGGTGTATTCCAGTTTTGGCGCCCTTGACAGTCGAGACTAAGCTCGCAATCCCTTGAGCCATTGAAGACACCATCGATGCTTTGCTGCCGGTCTGGTTGACAGCACCTTTTCTGCGACTTTTCTGAGCTTGTCTCGACTTTCTGGACGGTCTCTATCTCAGCGGTTTGGACTGTCTATCTCTGCGGTTTTCCTACAGACCATCGACTGGGATACAGTGCAGTTTCCAGCGGTGACCTCGGTTTTCCCCCACCTTTCCCAGTTTTGAAAGAATTGGTAGACCTATCTTTGTTCGGTCTCACTGCCCGATTTCTTTCTGTTCTCAACTTGTCCACTGTTCAGACTATCCAGCTGAATCGAACTGTCTTTGCATAGTCATTCAACCCGCTTATCAAGCTACCACTGCACTGCTTTGGGTTTGCTGGCTCCCTTCCTTTTTATGTAGTCAGACTGACCTGTCAGAATCGAAGGTGGGTTTGAACTGCTTTCCTCTCTGCCGGCTCCTGTAGCCCTTTGGGTTTCTCCTTTGTCTCTGTTTTGTTTTTCTTCAGAAGCTTCTTTAGTGCGCCTTTTCAGCCTGGACCTTCCTGCTGGAAACATGGGGGACCCATGGGACCACCCGACATTGCTGGCTTCGATTGATGAGCTCTGCTCCAACCATTTCAGGACGAAAAAGATGACAGCCTCTTCAGGTTTGAGCCTTGGCCCCACTGATCCTGCAGCTGCTATACTGTCAAGCCAACAGCTAGTGAATACACATTTCAGTGGTGACTCAAGTCGGGTTATTCCATCAAATGCCCAGACAGACCCATCAGTCTCTGTCGAGGGACCAAAGGCTTCCATAGTAAAGGCTAGTCCAACCTGTTTACAGAAGCTTAGCTTGGCAGGGATTAACCAGAAAAGGGATAGACCAGAGGCGAGGCTCCCCAACTTCGGACCTACCTCTCAAAAACCTGGTTTACATAAACGCCATGTAAGAGTCTGGAAGCCCAAACTAAAACATCCTAAACTTATTCTTGGCATGGATGTAGGTCTTACAGACGCGTGCAACCTGGCCCTGTGCGCCCTGGTTGGAAGACTAGCTTACAAAGAAAAATGTAAGCAGAACTTGGATGTCTGGATTTCTAGCCACTGGGAACCGATTCTGGGATACATCCCCAAGATTCACCTGATGCAACAAGGCTGGATAGGCTTTATCTTTAATAAGCCAGAGGATACAACACTCATTCTAGACAGGTTCTGGCCGATTAATGGAGGTAGCCTCATGCTCAAAAGATGGAGGCTAGGTTTCAATCCTTCTACTGAATTCTTCAGCCACAGGCATGTCTGGGTCCTACTGCCTGGTCTCCCTCTTCAACTCTGGAACCACCAAGCGCTTGAACTTATTGGGACCTCCTTAGGGCATTTTTTGAGGGTGGATGCAAACTCTCTTGCAGAGACAGATAGAAGAATGGCTAAGGTATACGTGGAACTTGACATCCAGGTTGGACTTCCAGAAATCCTAGAATTAGATTGGCGCAACCAACTGATCTCACAACGCCTGGACTATCTTGGCATCCCTTTCCGATGCTCCTTTTGCCACAAAACCGGGCATTTGAGGAGGGACTGCCATAGGTTCCCACCACTGGACTTCGTTTTGGATCTAGCAGAGGAGACAAATTTTGATGGCTACATCTCTTCACCAAACCAGTTGGCTGAAGAGGAGACACCGATCTCTGGCCGTGACTCAAATCCTTTTGATGACTCCTTAATTGGTAAGATTCATCTACTTTGTCCCTCACTCTTTAATACTTTCTCATCTTGGGACAGACTGTTCATTGCTAATCAAGAGAACAAGATCTTGGGTTCTGAAGCAAAGGCCTCGCTTCCGGTCTTGTCTGACCCCACATATCTTCCCCACACAGTTGAGCATGTCCCAACTGGTAGCGCCTATTTCCCTTGTCCAACACCTACATCTCAACCTTTACACTCAGCTCCTTCCACTTTGGTTCCGGTATCCCCGCCTACAGTAGCCATAGCTGATACTCCTGACCCTTATACTTTACTTGGTTACACTGAACTGAGCCAATCGGATCTACAACTTGAATCCATGTTTCCGACAACTACTTCAGCCCACTCTCTTCCTTTTGACTCAATACCTTTACATACCTACCTTGGAAATTCTTTAATACAACCAAACATACCTCCATCGAATCACCCATCATCCTTAAACATTCCTACAACAACAGAAACAAAACCTCATTGGTCTAGAGGTATTGGGCTTGAACTTTCTCCGTTGAAAACCCGCAGTGCTCGCAAGAAAACTCTGTCTGGTTTGAAAGCATCGGGGAACTCTGCTACGGTCACAAAACAAGGGGTGCTTAGAGGATTAAAATCCCTTGCTAGGGGTAATTCATGATTTTACTTTCCCTCAACATAAGAGGGGTCAGAGGAGCCCCGAAATTTGCCTCCATGCGAAGACTTCTGGAGAAAACACAGCCGACAATTATCTTTCTGCAAGAAACACTCGTAACTGCCTCAGTTGCCAGGGATTTCATGCATCGTCTCAGGACAAACTGGTTGATCTGCGCGGCTAGCTCGGTGGGCACCTTGGGAGGACTTCTGGCTGCGTGGGACCCTTCTCTCTTTGATCTCAGACCGATGCTCAGCCCTGGGGGGATTCTTCTTACTGGTCACTGCTTTGAACTAAGATCTTCTCTCAACTTTCTCAATGTATACGGCCCTTGTACTGATCGCAAGGCCTTTTGGGAGCGCTTGGATGATCTCGGGCTTTTAGCGGCAAATAACCTTATCACAGCAGGTGACCTCAACTTAACCACAAGTCCTTTGGAGATATGGAGTGAAAAAATGATCAATGATCCACACATGAGCTTCTTTAAACAAGCTTTTTACAAGAACAATCTGATTGATCTGAAACCGACCGAGCTTTTACCCACCTGGAGAAACGGTAGACAAGGACTAGACAACATTGCCAAGCGACTAGATCGTTTTCTTATCTCTGAAGAAGTGCTTTCACCGTCTCGAAGCTCACGCGCTTGGGTAAACCTACCTTTTCTATCAGACCATGCGGCCATTTGCCTTCAGATTGGTTTGGGTCGCTATGGGGGGGGGGAAACCATTCAAATTTAATCCGTTATGGTTAAAGGAGGATTCATTTAATAGTTTGGTCAGATCGACGTGGGAGGATTTTTCTGGTTCGGTGCCTGGTGACCCCCAAGGTAACTTGATAAAAAAATTAGCCATTTTAAAGCATCAAACATCTAGTTGGCTAAAAGACAAAAAACTTGCGGAATAGGCCGCCATTAACAAGATCGACTTGGAGCTGGAAGCTCTGCTCCGTTTACAACTCCAGAATTCTGTCAATTCGGACATCAACTATAGAATCAAAGAGCTGGAGAGAGACCGATCAACCTTCCTGCGTGAAGATGAAGAGAGGTGGCGATTAAAGAGCAGGATGCTTTGGCTTATTGGGGGAGACAAAAACACTCGGTTCTTTCATCGTTTTGCCAGTGCTCGTAGATCAAAAAAACAGTTGTGGGATATTGAAGAGGAGGATGGCACTACACATCATGCCCGGGAAGAAATCAAAGCGGCTGCTGTTAATCATTTTAATGCTTTTTTTCAGGTTTCTACTGCACCAAGCCTCAATGCACAGGTGGAGTTAGCTAGCTGCTTCCCTAATATGGTGACAGCTGAGGAGGCACTTGCCCTGGAATCCCCCTGTACAAAGGAGGAAATATTGGCAGTTCTCAAGGGTTTCAGGAATCCCCCTGTACAAAGGAGGAAATATTGGCAGTTCTCAAGGGTTTCAAAAAAGAAAAGAGTCCTGGTCCCGACGGATGGTCGGTAGAATTATACCTTCATTTCTTCGATATTATGGGTTAGGATCTGCTGGACGTCGTGGAGGATGCTCGGTTAAGAGGTGTGATAAATCCTTTGCTAAATAACACTTATTTAGTCTTGATTCCTAAATCCAATCTTCCTAAACATTTCAAAGATTTTCGTCCCATTTCACTTTGCAATTTATGTTATAAACTAATATCCAAGATTATTGCCAATAGAATTCGCCCTATACTCTCCAAAGCTCTATCAGAGGAGCAGCTTGGCTTCCTGAAAGGTAGACAGATTTTAGAAAGAGTCCTGGTCCCGACGGATGGTCGGTAGAATTATACCTTCATTTCTTTGACATTATGGGTCAGGATCTGCTGAATGTCGTGGAGGATGCTCGGTTAAGAGGTATGATAAATCCTTTTCTAAATAGCACTTATTTAGTCTTGATTCCTAAATCCAATCTTCCTAAACATTTCAAATATTTTCGTCCCATTTCACTTTGCAATTTATGTTATAAACTAATATCCAAGATTATCGCCAATAGAATTTGCCCTATACTCTCCAAAGATCTATCAGAGGAGCAGCTTGGCTTCCTGAAAGGTAGACAGATTTTAGATGATGTTGGTGTCGCACAGGAATGCATTCACACTTTAAAATATAAAAAGCAACAAGCCATTCTTCTCAAGCTGGATCTCAAGCAGGCTTTTGACTGTGTCAATTGGAACTTTTTGCACCTTATTCTTTTGTAGAGCGGTTTTGGGATGGCCACTACCAATTGGATTTTAGGTTGTATTTCCTCGGCTACTATGGCTGTTCTGATCAATGGGGAACCCACTAAAACTTTTCGATGTGAGAGAGGGCTCCGTTAAGGATGCCCTCTATCACCTCTACTTTTTATCTTAATCCTTGAAGGGCTCAGTATCTTACTCAAAAATATCCAAGCGGAGGGCCATCTAACTGGAGTAAATTTCTCGGGGCTGTCACACATACTACACATCCTCTTTATAGATGATGTGCTTATTTTGACAAAGGCTAGTCTTGAGGAATGGTCTCTATTACACTCAATCATTAGTATCTTCTGCGCAGCTTCTGGACTGGTGATAAATCTTCAAAAATCTCTCTTCCTTACTTTAAACACTCATGAGCCTTTCTTAACAAATTTGCAAGATTTGTTCGGTATTGAAGCAGCAGACCTAAAGGAGGGGTTTTCCTATCTTGGATTTTATATCAAATCCACCAGATATTCTAAGAATGATTAGCTTTGGCTTCTAGATAAATTTGAGAGCAGAATTCATCACTGGTGTAACAAGCTACTCTCCTTGGGAGGGAGATACATTCTCATTAAAGTTGTATTGGAAATCCTTCCAGTCTATTGGTTGGCGCTAGAAAAAATCCCGGCCACAGTTCTTAGTTCGATTCAGCAACTTATATTCTCCTTTCTTTGACTGGCAACAAATTGACAGGTTATCATTTATGCAACTGGGAGACAATTTCAAAACCTAAGAAAATGGGCGGTTGGGGACTCAGGAATCTGCCCTTCTTCCACAGAGCGCTCTCGGAAAACACCCTCTGGCACATTCTCATGAAGCCTGGTCTCTGGAGTAAGGTTATTAAGGCTAAATACTTTCCTCAGATCCCGATTCATCTCTGGCTCAGATCGACCTCTGAGAGACCCACAGAAGGCTCTCATACTTGGAAACATCTGTTAAAGACCCTTCCCATCATTCTCCATTGGCTCTCGTGGAAGCCTGGAAACAGATACCTGATTGAAGTTGGCAGGGACAGTTTGCTGGGTTTGGGCAAGCTTGCCTTGCTTTCTACTAAACTGCTGGAGCATCTACATCATAAAAATCTTTTCTTCCTTTATCAATTCAAATCTGTTCACAGCGGGGGTCATTTGAGCGACAACTGGCTCAGGAGTGACGAGTTAGATATGGGCGCCGAACTTGCAGTCGAGTGGACTGGTTATACACGCAGGCTTTTAGAATCGGGCATCCGTTTACTGGATAGACCCGATACGCTCTTGTGGACGGGAGGGGACAGGTCCGGTGCTCTTACAACAAAGAATGTCTACGGCGCTCTGGATGCTAAATGCTGGACCATTAATACTGAGCGAGGGCGTGGCATGATCTGGAGGAGCAACTGTTCGCTCAAACTGAAACTTTTCACCTGGCTTTTAATTGAAAACAAACTTTTTCTGTGGCCGAATCTTCAAGCTCGGGGATGGGAGGGGCCCAGTCGCTGTTGCCTTTGCAATTCAAATTTAGAGACGAGCACTCATGTATTCATAAAATGCTCTTTTTCCAGATCTGTGTGGCAACTCATAACCCCTGCACTTTCTCTCTCGTCCACTTGGTCAGGTACCAACCCATCTATTTGCTTCCAGCACTGGTCGAGGGTCTCAATGAATCAGGTGAAGCTACCAATTATTCTTTGTTGGCATATATGGAAGAACAAGAACACTGCATTTTTTGATGATAAGCCACCTTCTTTTCACAGAGTGGCCAGCACCATCATCGCTGAGATGACAGTGAGTAGAAATCTGTCACCAGTTTCAACACCTTGCAGGTCCATCTTTACCGTTCCACTTGATAGAGTGGTGGCCTGGTTCGATGGAGCGGCACAACAGGATGGTTTATACTGCGGGGCAGGCGGGAAGATTGCCATAAACTCCCAGACGTGTTACCGGTGGACACTAAACTGCAGGCAAGGATCCAATATGAAAGCTGAACTCATGGGAGCGTGGGCGTCTTGTATTCTGGCAAGTCGATTACACATCAATGAGCTTTTACTGCTTGGTGACTCCAAAATTACGATTGATTGGTTGAACGGGCGCGTTGATTTCCATGTTGCGGACCTGATGAGCTGGAAGGAGAGAACTCGTGAAGCGACCCAGCTGTTTAAACATCTTACTTTCTCCCATCTTCAGAGAGGAAAACATAGAGGCTGATATTCTTTCAAAAAAAGTGCTATATTTGCCTTCGGGACACATTCTTTTTACAAGATGGGAAGAAGGCAACGAGGGACCTTCCTCGAGGATCAATCTTTGAAAGACCCTGGACTTGAGTGCTGCCCATCCATGGGATCGACTTTGGTCATGATGAGACTAGTACTCCTTTGTTTTGAGTAGATAGATTGATTCTTTGGCATAGTGCTTGTATTTCCTCGTGATAGACCTGCTATAACAG